>VFFE01007779.1:510341-560112 GCA_008921705.1 Burhinus oedicnemus | reverse complement strand
GCCGAGGGGGGGATGGGGGTCAGGGTACCGGGCCCTCTTCCCTCCCGCAGCCGGGTCACCGTGGCCCCGCGTGTGCCCGGCTGCGCCGCGGCCTTCCACCCACCCCCCCGCCCCCGAAAGTCCCGGGGGCGGCCGGGCAGGCCGGGATGGAGCAGGCGGGCGGCGGCGGCCGGTATCAACTTTCTTCGCTCTTCTCGTCTTTTTCTGCTTCTTTGTTCCCTCCGCCGGTCCCGCCGGCCCGCGGCCCGCACCTCCCCGCGGCCTTTGTCTCCGCGAAGCCACCGCGTCTCTCCGCCTGACGGAGCAGCCGGAGGCAGGGCGGGTGCCCCCGGGGGAGCGGAGGGTGCGGGCAGCTGGCGGCGGCGGCGGCCGGGCGGGGAGGGACGCGTTACCTGGCCAAGGGGTGGTGCGGGGGCACAGGGGGCCCTACTCCAGCGCGGGGAGAGGGCCGAGGCCGGCACTTCGTGGTCATAGTTGTGTGTTTGTCGTGGGAGTTTGGAGCACGGGGCTACTGCCCCGCGTTCGCACAGCTTGATGGCACCAGCAGCCCCCGGCCGCTCCCGACGTGGGATGAGGTACAGCATCCCCGTCGGAGATGGGTGCTGTGGCGTGATTGCAGTCAGGTAAATGGATCTCGCCTCCCACGCAAGGAGGCTTTACTTCCCTGGCAAGCATCACAATAAGGAATGGGAGAAGCCAAGAGAGAGCCACGCTTACACTTTTAGCATGAATAATATTAACCTGGAACAAAACAAACCTCTAACAGAACTGGCTGTCAGGTAACTGGCTGCATTGGCCTAACTGAAGATACTTTTGTCCCTGTGCTGATCCTGCTGCTTTAATCTTTACATAACATGCAGTTTAGGCTTAGCTACGTTATGTAAAGTTTCATCACCTCAAACCTTTCTTCATCTAACAGGGAAATATGCCAGCCAAGGGGAAAGGGGTAATGGCAAGTCAAAATATTTCCCCCCTTTTAACAACCAAAGGGAGTTAAAAAATAAAATGCGTTCTCGCCATTCCACATGTACACGGAAAAGTTTATCCCTGCTTGAGCTGTGAAGTATTGTACTTTTTCTGACTCATGGTTACGGTGTAGGTGGAGTCCGTGCTACCAAACATACAGAAATTGAGAACTTGAAGCACTGCTGAGATATTTAAGGATTAGAAAGTATTGGCACCTGCTGTCATGTTCTATCCAGACAACAGATTTTTGCAGTTTCCTTGTACATACAATGAATCTTTTTCTTTGTTGAGTAATTGTTTTGAAATAACTTGGTTTATTGTCTCTTCCTATTTCTTTGTTAAGTAATCCCAGTGACATTTTCACCTGAACTTAAAAATACCACAGTCAGCTAGTTCTTCCTATTTTGTGTGCGTTTACAAGATATTTTCCTGCTTCTTGTGAACACATGGAGAAAAGCTGCTAATGTCAGCTAGGTGAGTTTCTATCTGCTAGCATGCATTGACTTCTCACAAGGACTAATAACTTAGTAATTAACAGAATATGATGTGTAAAATCCTTTAAAGAATGCAAATCTTCTGCAAGTGATGCTTCTCTTCATGCTGAAAGGCTGCTGGCTGCGTTGCATACTCTTGACATCATGGTCCCCTTTTCCCAAATCACTTAAGTTATGCCTTCTCCTTTCAGTCGTTCCAAAACAGACCTCCTGAAAACCATCCAGGAAGCAATGACATTCACTTCTAAATGAGTCTTCTACCATATTTCCTTAATGTTGTGCTGACTGCTTAAAGGTGCCTTAAAGGAGGCATAAATTTTCCTGTTCGAATACCCTGCCAATTGAAACTTCTGAGCCCATGTCAGGACTTCAGTGACAGTCCGGTGAGCTTCATTATAGTCCTTTTCTGCTAGGATCCGCAGGAAGCAAAGAGAGAGGAGCTCAGTGAATGGCCTAATTCAGACAGGGGTAGGATGGGGCCATACAGTGTCCCAGAATCTGGGTCATAAATTCCCGGTGCCAAAAAAATCAAGGGAGTGCTGAAGTGTTCCAGCACCAAGTGAAGGGTTTGAGTCATCGAGAGGCAGGCCCTGATTTTTCTTTTGGTGTGTAACCTCTGGCCCAAAGCCCTAAATGGTAGGGCTTAAATTAAGGACGACTAAACTGGGGAGAAGGTTTGTACTGCGTTATGAATAGAACGTGCACACTGAGGTGTGCCCTGAGATTTTAAAAGTGGACGTTTTGAATGAGTCCTGCCTATGCAGTGTAAAGAGAGCAGGGCAGGGTAGTCAACTGCTCCCAGTTTTGTCCTTTTGACCTTTCAAAATAACGTGTTTGGCCCTTGGATGTTGAAGGTTGCGTAATATGGTATAATTCAAAATCCTTTGGAAGACTTTTGTAAGTTTGGATCATACAGGGTGAAATCCTGGCCCTTTTGAAGTGAGTGGCAATACTCCAGTGTTAGATTTTCACCCATGCTGGAGTGCTAAGGCACACACATTACACTTTTTTTTTTTCCCCTGCTTATTTTTATGTGGTTTCTAAAAGCTGACACTATTTACAACACTGGACGCATCCAAAACAACCTGAGTTCTTTGCTCTCACAGAATTTTGCAGCTTCCTCAGGGAGACACACTGGAGTTTGGCTCACCTGGCTCAGACAGTCACGCTTTAAGACTGTTATAGTTAAGGACACTTCTGCTAAGGCCTCTTGATTTAGAGTGTCTGTTATAAGGACAGATATGCCAATCAAAATTCATGAAGCTGGAGAAACCTGAGCCAAGTTTCCATTTAAGAGTGTGTAATTTAAAGAACTATTGGACCAATTTAGATTTTTAGACTTACTTAGCTGTATTGAGATCTCATTTATGGCAAGTTTTATCCATTTCTGTTCAGTTAAAAAATAGAGAAATGAAATTATAAGTTATTGTTACACATCAAAATAAGAAATAGGAAAATGCAACTTTGAGGTTTCTTCTGCATTTCTATGTATGGATTATTGTTTATTCCCATTTAAAAGGGCGTGTCATTTTAATATTGCTATTTAAGTTGTTAAGTGAACATCGTGGTCAAGTTACAACTTGTAAAAAGGGATTGGTTGTCCGAGGTGGAGAAAAGATGAGGAATTATCTCAACTGTGATACAGCTGAAAACATAACAGTATCTGTCTTGTGATAGCGTATCTCACTTTCAAAACTTTAATATTTTATGTCAAAGAGTGAGATGGAAGTATTCAGTTGTCTATGGCATGCCCTGTTGTTCTGTCAGTCTCTTTCAACCAAATCCTAATGAACCAGATCATTTCATCCATCTGAACTATTATCAGCAGAGGACTGGAGGAATGGGGACAAAGGTGCCTTTGTTCGTTCTTTACCTGATTCCACTTTTCAGCTCCACAGGAATTATCCCAGCCTGTGTCACTCCCCCCATTTCTTCCCTGCTGCTCGATGTATTTGATGAGTCTCGGGCCCCATGGGGCTGTTCAGAGAGCAGATAGCAGGCAGCTCTCAGCAGCAGGCCCTCTCTTTCCCAATCTTGTCCTCCACCCTGAGCTGAGGCAGGGGCATAGAACGGCATGAGTCTCTGCAGTAGCTTTATCCTGTTACAGGACTCCTCTCCCATAGCTGGCTTTCCTTATACTTCTGTGATGGCACAAAGCCATGAGGATAGTCCAGAGGATCTGGCCTGTTCTCTATTCTTTTTCCCTCTCTGATAATTCTCTTTCTGCCATTTGTAGATAGTTTATTCTCACACTGCATCTAACTTTTTTTTTCCCCTACGATCTTGCTTTGCTTTTGTTGCCACTTGGATGAATCCCACTCTGTATGTTGGCAAATGTAAACTGAAATTCACGGGTACCCTGATCTCTGAAGCACCAGCTGTGTCTGAAAAGACAGCATTTGAGTGATTCAGAGATCAGGATTCCTCATGTTAATTTTGTTTTCCCCGCTACGAGCATGTAGAATGAAGTGGAGTAGCAAGGAAGGTATCTGCAGCAGAAATTTCATTAGAGTTTAAAGCTAATTGCATATGTCCTCTTCTCTTAAAAAATGACATCCTATATCAAGGAAAACATAATTGAATCCTGAACATCAGGTACCTAACCACAGGTAAGTGCCTTGACAGAAATCTGTTTAAAGTATTTTCGTGGCATTCTGAAGTAAAATGATTGTGTGGGCACAGAGACAAGTTATTACTAGCCTGACTTCTTTATTTGCTCTACAATAGCGTAATACCCCAAATCATTAGAATTTATTCACCCTAATCTTTTCAAGCCATTAAATATGAAAAGAGTTGTAGTTGTGAGGCAAACAATTTTTAAGATCTCTTTAACCTCAAAAAACTAAGAATTTGCAGCTCCTCCTCTTCCCCTTTGCTCAGAAGCAGAACAGCTCCCAGTGTCATTCAACTGGAACCAGAAGAAACAACTGGGACAATAACCATGTAGCATCAGAGATCCTGATGGCTCTCAGCCACTTTGCTGTCCCAGATTGTAAAGAATAAAGATAAAACATATTAGGGATGGGTGGGAGGGAGGTAATAACTTGCTTCCGTGTCCTTAATGAAAGCCTGGCTTTTTCTTTAAGATCGGGAATAAATCACTGCTTAGTGTCCGGAATAGACGTTTGTTGCTATCTGTGGGTTTAGAGCCCAACTTAAGATAATTGCACAGGATAATTCTCTGATAGTTTCTAGACAGAAATCGTTAACAACTGAATCCTAGACTAAGCTGCTGTTTTAAAAATCTCATCTTGTATGTACTGGTGGGAAAACTCTTTATTTCCAAAGCTATTGTAATGCAGTGACCTGTAACTGGAAGAATTCCCTTCCCTGCATTGCCTGTCTTAATTCATCACCATACGTGGGAGAGAATGTTGAAAAGTGAAGATAGGTTAGAAAAGAAGATTGGGGGTTTTTAGGTGTTATTTCCACATGCTCTTCAGCACCTCCGCATTCCTATTATTTTCTGTTGGTTTCATAACATCTTAATTCGCAGGATCAGAGCTTGGTTTTCTGATTAAAGATGGGTAAAATTCTGAGGATCTCTTGTGGTTCTGCAGGGAAAGTTACATCTTTACACAGAAAGAGAAGCCGTGGGCACTCATGTTCCCTTTTAATAAAGTTAAGGTTCCAGAAAAATGTGGGCTAACCTCCTCTATGGTTAATGCATGATTAATGCATGCTTAAGGAGTAGGCTAGTGCATCCACCACAGCAAACCAAACCCCATACAGCAGGCTTGTTCAGTCCTTTCAATATGAACGACCAAATATATTTCAGGAACCCAAGGGACCACAATCAGTCTGAAGCAGATTGTCTGCCTTGTACAGAGTGGAAATTACCCACATGCTCTCTGCAGGGGATTCCCCCAGTGAAATGGAAGTCCCCTGCAGCAATAAGTCAGACTAGTCATGTTTTGCACTTCTTTCCTGAAGATCCTGGCCAAAGAGCCTGATTTAGGCTGTACTTGGAAGGGATAAAGGGGAATGTCTGCAGTTTGATAAACCTAAATTATCCCTTCTGCTTTATTGAACCTTATACCCAACTAGTGCCAATACAGCAGCTGCCAGTGGCTAAGTCCAAGGATAAACAGGAAGAAAAACCCCAAACATCTTTTGTCTCATCTTTGTGGTAACTGTTGCAGGAAATAAATGACATCTTTTGCCTGTAGATCTAGGTAGAGCCTGACAAACTCCTGTCTATTCTTCCCTAAGCTCCTTCTGCAGAACCTCAGGGAGCAGGAAACAGAACAGTTAATGCTCATCTTCCTCACCTACCCAAAATGAAGCAGGCAAGCAGTGGAAGCAGCAACTTGAGGGAACGGACAGGCACTCTTAATCACTCTGGAACTGTTCCTGAGGCTGCAAAGTCATGGGGAGGCAGTGGGAAGGACACAGGTGAGGCATACACTTAATTTAAAAAAGCTGCAAGACACAACACAGGAACACATCTACTTCCTAAGTAAGCAGACTTTTTTCCTGAGTATCCTTACCAGAGTTCAGAGCCCTGAGCAGCACAAGTGGGCTCTTGGACATCTTAGCCTTATCATAATAAGTGTTTTAAGGAACTTTTCTTTACCTTATAACTAAGTCCATAGCCTACCTAGCTATATTTATTACTGTTTAATCCGAGTAGACCCTTATTTTCACCAACTTACATAGCCATTTCTACCTCTGCAAAGTAGATCCTTCTTGCATTTTACAGTTAATTTGGAAAAGTGGAAAGTAATTAGAGAATCCAGCACACAACTTCTTTTTGAAATGTTTGTCTCAATTTCTTGTGTTTGGCAGAGTTCTTTGAACTGCAGCCCACAGCACAGCTGAGGACTAGGCCCACAAAGACAATTTGGTTGTAATTTCTAACTATTGATGCTGTATTGACTAGTGAAGTTCACGAATCTCAGGAAAGGCCATACATTTCAAATCAAATATGTTAACAGAGCTAGATATTTAGATGGTGGAGGTCCACAAATATTTGGCTGAGTAGTGAGCCACTTAACCTAGTCATTAGGAAGTGGCAAGGAGAGAGATGACACCGGCACAGTGTATTCCACAAATACAAGTACCTATCTCTGGTTGGGGCTTCTAGCTACAGGGTTCCTAGATCCATCTCCTGGATCTAGCAGAAGACCCTTGCCTGTTCAATCTTCTGGTGATGAAGGCATCACTGAGAATGTGGGGAATGGAAATTTAATTCTGTCTGCTGACTGAAAGGACAAAACCACACAGTTTCTCACACCCAGAAGCATGTCGTAACCACTACAGCATTTTGGAGCTTGGCTTATTTGTTTGCTCTCATTGCATCTCTTCTCTCTAAAAAATACCTACATCTACACTGGATTGGAACTGCAAACGTGAGAGGCCTAACAAACAGGCTAAAAGTCATTGTCTATCTTTTGATCTCTCACTCTTTCAATATTTAATGATCCCATTCAAAATGGAACAGCATTAGCAAGAGAGATTAAGAAGTCCCTTGTCTCCTTCCCATGCCATTGCCTGTTTTCAAGGCAGCAACCCAAGGTAATGTGTCCCTTCAGGAAAACAGCTGGTTTGTGCCCATGTCTCTGACATCCTCGGTGAAAGGTCTAACTGCTTCACATTTTGATGAAGGGCTTCTGCCTCTGCTTTGGTGAAGGTGGGATTGCTTGCTCTGCTAGGCCAACAACATCCACAGGCGAAAGAGCAGGATCCTTAGCTTGTGAGTCATCATTGTCAGAATCACAAATAGGTATTAAATTGCTCGGTGCCATCAAGACTTCGGGTTTCTGCTTGCAAGATCAAAGACGTGACTTAAAAACAGAAAACACCACAATTCGCCATTACCTGGAAAAACGCAGTAAAATAACAAAATGCACGTTAGCGATTCAAACACGCTGTGCGACTGTGTGCTGAGGCCGTACTGAGATTTTCAAGCATCCAGTTCAAACCGAGTGGGACTAACAGACCTGACGTGGCAGGTGAATGTTCAGTCTCAGTGAAGACATCTTTGTTCAGAAGCTCTTGCAGTACTGCATGCTGCCCTGCCCTGGGGCTCAGGCACCTCCCTGGGGAGAGGGACAGGGACAGGCCAAAGCTGTGGGCCTACGGGTGGGCCTGGCTTGGCAGAGCTCAGGGCCGGGCCGGGCAGGGCTGCGGGAAGCTGGAGATGGGCCCTGCTGTGGCATGGCGGGGGCAGGGGCTGACAGGGGGCCCGGGACCCTGGGCAGGGTGGGTGAATCCCCAGGGAAGGGCGGACAGGGAGAGTCGGGCTGGTGAGCGCCCTCAGGGCTCTGACACCGTCTCAGTGGAAACCACTTTCAACAGCCATGCATTTTTGCTAAAGAGCATTTTATTTTGACTATGAACACACAAGGAGTGTAATTCTGAATATCACCGTTTCTGAATTCCTTAACTTTAGTTTTCATGTAGTTATGTAGAGAGAAATCCTGGTTTTCAGGTAAGAACTATTATCTTGGAAAAAAAAATACTGTTTGGGAAAAGCAGAAATCAGTCACTCCCAGGAATGCCCACTAATTCAGCTAGATGATTATTATATTCCACAATCAGCCAGCCAGAGTTTATTATTCCTTTGAGACAATGGAAGATATAATTTGGTTTTGGAAGAGTTTCAACGATAGCTTTTTGCTCCTGCGCGCTGGCAGCTTGAATTGCACTGTGTTACTGGACCGGGGTTCCCGGTTGTGGGGGACGCCAGCGAAATGGTTCGCCATGCTACATGTCCCGTGAGGTGAAATGCCATGGAGGCTGTGAGCGGCACAGCTGCCTCGGCATCTGCTCGCAGAGCCCACAAATCCGAAACAATGGACCAGAAATTGGCTGGCAATTTAAATATAATGGTCTGGCCATTACTGGTAACTAAAAATCCATTGGTGAGAGCCCAGAAGGTAAAGGAGGCATGTGAAAGAGACACAGGTTTCCTCTCACCTGGGTGGGCCTAGAAACGGGCGTACATCTTTTTTCATGTGGACCTACTTTAAAGTCCTTTGAAATCGATGGAAACATTCCTATTGACATTAATGGACTTTGGATCAAATCCTAATTGCCACTATAAAACCTTTTTATTGATGCCATACATTATTTGCCACATATGTATTTTAATAAAGTGGTCCTGAATGTACCATAGGGAATGTGCTCCTTAAAATGGGTATCTTTTTTGAAACTCTAACAAGGGTAAGCCCTCTGACAGGAGAATTTAGGTTTACTTTATTTCTGAAGGAAGGCTTAAAGCACTGTTTAATTTTGTAGGGAAAATAGAGAACTGTGCAAAAGTCTGTGGGTTTCTTTAGGCAGAGCCTCACTTAAGCATTTTCTTTATTCTGATTCATAACAGTTCATTCCTTCAACTTTGGCTTCGGTCCGAAACTCAAAATGCAAACCAAAAGTGACTAAGAAGCATCAAAGCTTGGGTGATCTGGTTTCATGTACTTTACATAGTTTGTTCACCAAACCAGATCTATAGGCAAGTTTGTTCAAAACAGTATATAGATTAATTCAAAAGTTCATGAATGTCATAGTAAGGCTTTTTCTAAAAATGGGCTGAGTTTTAAACTTACACTGAAAATCTAAATCAGCCTAGGTTCATGTGATTTCAGTTTTTGTTATGAGTGTCTTGGAGGAAGAGTGGTCTTTTCTGGTAAACCTTAGGATATAAAGTGAGGAGAGCTAAGATGACTTGTGTAGCTACACAAACTCAGTAGCTTTTCCTCAGTTTCCCTTTCACAAAATATACATAATAGTCACATGGATGTCAGAAAGCTCAGACCCCCTGATATTTGTATAGATTTATGAGTCCTTTAGGTCGAGATGCAAAATATTAATATAACTCTTGAAAGCATCAGTGAATACTACAAGAGCTTTTCATTTCCACAGTGTGGCTGTAAAGGTGAATTGTGATACCATTTTTCATTCCAGGAATAGAAGGAAACATACATCCGAGATCTCAGATTGCAGCTGTATTCTTGGTAGCAACAATAATGTACAGTTTTAAAAATTATATGGGAAGACAGGGATCCTAAGTAAGCTACAAATGATTATTATCACAGTTTCAGACTAAGCTGTAACATTCTCTTTGGTTGGGTTTTTTGTGGTCTTCTCCACAGGGAATTCCCAATAAACATATTGGCACCCAGCTAATGGCAGTTTAAAATTCAGTGGCTGAATCAACTAGTGCCCCCAACCCTGCTGTCTTCCAGAGGCATCTGCCCTGTGGCAGGGGTGGCTGAATGGCTCGTGAATCAGCTCCTGAACGTTACAGTTTAGCATAAACCAAAATCAATGTTGGTTTACCTTAATAGGCCAAGCTGTAAACTGTGGTGGATTAGAGCTGATTCATGAGCTGTTCAGCTCCCCCCTGTAAGGAGGTGGCAACCTCTGGGAGAAGTCTGGTAAGCTCTGTAAGGGTTCCTAGGAGAAGAGCACCCAACACTTCAGTCCCTTCAGTTTAGTTTCCCAGTATTTACTACAAGCGGTAGATCTTTAGCTATCATATTCTTTTAGGTAGGATCAAGATTAGGACCTGTGTTCCCCACTGCTCATAGCAAAGATTTATCACTGCATGCCCCGACATGTTGTCCCAGGGGGTCTCAGTTTAGATCAGCATCTGGCCTTGAATCTCAGGGACAAAGATAGAATTAATCAACAACTAACCAACTTTACTATTTCCTGATGGAAAAAATTATTATGGAAAAGATATACTTCAAAAGAATAAGTCTGCAAACATGTTTCGCTTGCCAGATACTGGTGTTCTGCATGAGTGCTTGGCAGGTCCCATGTACAGATCTGTTACCTTTGTCCATAGTGGATACCTCAGTGTTTCACATGAAGCCTATTTCTGTTTTCTTTTCATTGCCAGTCTTTCGTACCTATCTAATAGTTTTTGAAATCTCTCATGTCCAAACCTCGCATCTGCCACAGTTTATGTTCTAAAGCCACATACTATTGTAGAGCCTCATGGTACCAAGAGCACCCTGGGAGGGCACATACCTTAGCAGAACTTTCCTCTTCTCTTGCTTACAGTCTCTTTTAGATTTTCCAGGTACACAAAGCACCAGGTAGCCTGCTGTCTGCTTCAGACAACTCTTCACATAGTTGCCCAAGTAGCAAAGCCACAGCCCCATCTCATTCCCCTGTGCTTCCTTGCGATGCTTGACACTTCATTCTTTGAAGACAGGGATTGCTTTCGTAGCTGGCCCTCTGCAGCTAACGGCAACTCTGTTATGGCAACTCTGTATAACGCCTGCTTTCCACATGATGTTGTTTTAAAAGGTTGTGAGCCAAGGCAAAATGTGTCTTTGCACAAATAAACTATTTTATCCTTTCTATCCCTTCAGTGAACAGATGATAATGTATTATAAATTTGACTATTGTGTCAGCTTATGGCCTTATTCATTTATTTATTTAGTAGCAAACAGATTTTGGCATCTGAAATGAAGTTCTCTTTCATCAAATACCTTGAGAAAACTGGTGGAGCTTTTAAGCTTTAAAACCCCACAAAACTAAAGGAAAAAAAAAAAAGGCCCCTACAGCAAGTGGAGAAGAGTTGTACTAGGGAGAAAAAAGCTATGGTGAGTAATAAAAGCGTCTCATAGTCTAATTCTGAGTAAACCTCCCATTGCCTTTTCACAGATTTCTGTACCTTTGTCTTTGCTTTCATTTCACCTTTTTTGTAACTTACCTTTTACTTTTTCCCTATTTTTCTTTGAATAAGGCTTTTGTACCTGAACTGCTTGTTATTTTTCTCTCTCCCTTCTTCCCTCTCCTTTTCCAGCCACTCTGTTTTCCCTCATTGTCTCTTTGCACATGTTCTTTCTCTTGACCTTGTCCCTGGATGATCTTCCCTCCCCCAATCTAATCTGTTGTGCATTTTTAACTTCCAGATGTGTAAGTGCATGCCTTAGTCCCTTACTTCACAAACTGTAACTCACAGACGGCTGGTTGATGATGAATTGGGAGGCTGTTAATCAGACAGAACTGTTCTCTTCCAGATATTGAGTATCTAAACTACCTTCAAAGACAAAGCACATCAGATACCTATCTAGTATTATTTCCTGCATAACTGTAGATGTTGTTATAACATCATGAGGGTACAGGTCTTTGCAGTTGTGAGTAAGAGCAGATATTTATGCTCTCTGCATGAACTCTGCAAAGATGCCATCCACACTAAAAGTCAGAGTTCCTAAAAATCTGAGACAGAAGTTGAAATTGCAGCTCTCTCTATATTGGGACATATAATAATCTTGTGATATAGGGTCCCCCCAGCCTCTGAAAAATACGGCATTTATGACTAAGCAGTCTTCCTTTTTAGTCTGAAGACCTCATGGTCGCCTTGGTTCATACTTCTAACATATCTGGATTCTAATATACAGTAGTAGCAGTCTCATTAATGACCGATTTCAGAAGTGGAAAACATTACTAGATTAGCAGCAACTCCCAGAGATATTAGAAGTACTCTAAAGGGAAGAGTTTGATGAAAATAGGAATAGTACTGTCAGAAGAGGACCTTTTGCAACTAATTATAATATTATGGGGTTATATAGGTAACGGGGCTGACATAAACTATACATTAGATCTGAGCTTGTGTGGAGCTGAAGGGCCAAAGCAAAGGCAACTGCCTTACCTTTTCATTCTTTTCTTGGGCAGCGCCCAAGACAAGAAGAGTCTCAACTTTTAGGAGACTCCACTCCCTTCAATGTACTGGTCAGCAGTATTAGAGCAGTGAAAATAATGAGGACACTTGTCTCTCTGGGTCTTTTCCTCTACTGCTCTTCAAGAAGTACCTGTGTATTCTGCCATGACCCAGGCTGTAATTTTACAGTTTAGCACAAATGCTCTGGCCCAAGGCACCGTTTAAGTGCTGTACTGGGATGTTTTGATAAATCAGCCTTACTAAGGAGCAAGACATTGTGAAATACAGTTTCCTCTAACTTTGAGCCATAATAAAGTGATTTCTTAAAGTCAGTTTACATGCAGAACAAAACCAATCTGTTTAAACACAAAACAGCAACCATAGTTCCAGAATCAGTGGTTTGGAGTATTCTTTAATTAAATTTCAGCAAGACTCACAGTGTAAGCTTAGGTCAAGAGGAGAATTGTTTGAACAAGCTAGCCCTAAGTATCTTATTGCTAATTGATTTATCACATCTCCTTCAGCACACTTTTCATGAGGGGATTCTTTCTGTTCTGTAAAATAAATATTTTTAGGTTTAGAAATGGAATATACAAACAAAGGGCACATAACTCATTTCAAACTACAATAGACCAGTTTTGGAAATGTGATATTATGGCAAACCTTAACCACGCTTGTATGCCATTCCTCGGGGAATACTTCAAAGAATGACGCAGAGCAGCAGCAACTGGGAGGATACAGACAATTCACACAGACTGCATGCTTTCACACCCTTGTCTCAGATCAGCAGTCCCAGATGGTGATCACCCAGAAGAGTCTCAATCTTTTTATAGTCAATACTCTGCAGTCACAAAGTGATTTAACACGTAAACTCAGTAAACTCAGATGGGATTGACATTACTTTCAGTAGGCTGAGCACTCTTCTACATCCACTTACTGAAGGAAATTAGCATGATCACTCAGGGACAGTTCATACCTCTGTAATTAACAGTAGTACAAAGTGGGTACAAGGACACATTCTTAAACACTGTTACTGGGGGGATCTGGGCCTGGGAAGGTAATACACATCTCAGCAACAGTAAGGCTAGCAGAATATAATAATTGATTACACCAGTGTGAATCCAGGTTAATTTAGATGACTCCGTGAGATACCCATCATCATAGTTAATATCAGGATGGTACTCTCAGGGAATAAAATAGCAGAGTGATTTTGGCATCTCTTCCACCAGAGTGAAGCACTCAGCTTCACTTCCAGTAGGCATCAGTTACCAATATTTATTCCTTCATGTAGGTTAAGTCTTAGCTTTTTTGCCCCTTTCTTATCTCAAGTCTCTTGAGAACACACTAAGACAGCAGAAACAGCTGCAAACTAGTGTCTAGTCTGACTGTTTTGTGAGGTCAGTTATGGAAATGGTAAGAGTAGAAAGGGTATGAAAAAGAAGAGGGTGATATTTCTTATTTTCTATCCCTTTTATACAAACAATTCAACATTTTTTTTCTCTTAGCTGCTACCCAGTTCAACCTGGCCATTGTGGATTTGATCATCTATATTACCATGCGACGTGATTCCAAATTATTTTCTACTGTAATAGAAAATGGATTTGTCCATAGCTTATGGTGGGTTATGTTTGCCTGGCATGGGTGATCCCATTGGTGTAGAGAATCTGTCTCCAAGCTAAACCACTCCTTGGCAGAAGTCGTCGTTCACAGCACCATGATAATATGAATCTGTTCCTCCCAGCTGTGGAACCAGTGTGGCTCCCTCTACCTCAAACATCTTTACACCAACCTCCACTGTGTCTTTACTTCCAATGAGAGATCTCTGAAGCACAATAATTCCTGATAATGGAATGCACATGTTAAACAGACTACTAATTAAAACAAATCTCATTATCAAAGACAACTATTACTAAAGCACCAGGTTTTTAACATGAAAACAATGGAATTCCTCCACCACTCTCTGGTCCTTCTGGAATGCCTCTCCATCCCATATACTGTAATTAAAAATAATTCCACAGTAAAAATACATTTTCTTTAATAACTTGTAAACTTTTTATAAACTGATTCCATTTAAAATTCTTTTTTAATCACTTTTTCACAGCAAAAAGAAAATACTAAACCATGTAATTCATATTCATGACAGCAGCCATCATTGCATCCAGACAATGCTGGGAAAATTTTGTGAGACAGAGATAGGCAAACCAATTATAATGAAACTTTTGTTTACTGAATTCTTCTTGTTGGATTTTAATGTCTGGACGTATATCACACATGTATAAGCTATTTTGGAATTATTTAAAATTATTTGTGAGACTCATCAAAAAATAAATTAGTCTGAAATTTGCACTTTTGGAATTAGATTAAGCTGCCTGTGCTATCCCCTTTGTGAAGAGCAAAAGGGGAGATTTTGGCTAGAAATACACAGTGTTTACAGAAAGCCAACATGAAAGAGTTGTGGACAGATCCACTTTGAAATTTTAATAAATGTCATAAGTATTCTTTTATTCTGACTCAAAGATGCTTTGGAGCCAAAAAATTACAAGCATTAGAAAAAGCAACAAGGAAAACAGAAATAATTTCCAACTTTCCACAAGGCAGTTATTATTGTGGCTGCTGGATACTACATTATTTAGACCTTCATCCCCTCTTGGATGCTCACAGTGGATTCATTTATTCCACCCATGCAAATAATGTTGGGATTATCAGAGCTCATATTTGTATACTATAGAAATTAATTGCACTGTTTAAAACAAAGATCACTAATCAGCCAGGCCAGGTATAGTTATAGCAGGGAATCCTGAACTGCTTATTTAAGCGGATCCATTTTTTTCTATTATAAAGGCTGTATTCACTTGCATGTTCTGGGAGGAGAGAGAGTTACAGGCATAGATGTAAAAGATACTGGGCCAAATCAGATATCTTTACTAACTCAATAGTTGGACAAACACGCTTTGCTGGTAGTAAAGATTTGAAGATCTGGCCCATAACAATCCTTACAATAGTAGACAGTATTTTGTTCTTGGCAGAGCACCAAATCTAATTTACTCTGAATTTACAAGAGGAAAAAAATAAAAAGTGCTCTGCCTCCCATTTGTTGCAGTAGCGTATCGAGCAGTGAACTGCCGATCTGAACAGCAGCAAAAGAACCGAAAGAGGAGCGCTCGGCTCTGGCTGTGCTGGTGCCGGTGACGTCAGGAAATCAGTCTCCTGAGGACAAACAGCCAGCACAGCAACCAGCCTTTGTTTTACTTTTTTTTCCCCTTCCTCTGGCACAGTAGCTTTAGCAGACAGATTTAAATGTTAACAAAACACTAGTGTTTACACGTGTTTTCCACTTCATCTTCAGAACTAAACAACAATAACCGGGAGCACCTTGCTGCCTTGGCTTGTGTGCTGAGGACTGCGCAGCCGGATCACAAGTGACTTCATATAAAGAGTAGCCTGCAGATGCCATGCGGCAGGAGAGAGGGGTATGATGTGATACCGTGTGACGACAATGGTCCCTTGTACCTGGGGCTCACAGGCAGGGAAGAAGGGCTCTGTGGTCAGTACAGAAATGCAAGAAGCCAAAGTCAGTATAATGCTCCTGAAAGGCTGCCCAGCTCTCCATGGGGAGGCACGGGAAGCTACTGCTTTTCCAGTCAGTAATAATTAGCATGTGGCAGCCTATGCACCTAGATATCTCTCAGTACCAGGGAAGCAGTGGCTGAACGCTGGCATAAAACTCACGGGACTAGCGTGAGAGTGCAGGCATCATATATATACAGATGCCCAATGCTTGAAGAAAGGGATATGCCTTGTCTTAATTCCTTTATTTTGAATAACACCAAAGTGCCGTTTTTGAAGACAGACGTCTGGCTTCTGGTAGAGTGCCTGCAGGAGCTCAGCCCAGAGGCAGGATGCAGCTGATCAGCTGCTCCCAACAAGGCAATGGCTTCAGCTCCTGCTAAATTCCTGCAGGCAATGCAGAGCAGCCTGGTTTGATAGTCACCATGTAGCTCCAGAACCCTATCCCTATTGAAGCACCATCCCTTTGCTTTACTTTCTCTAAAAATAAAGTAAAAATCCTATATAATTCAGCCATGTTTCTCCAGTTTTACGTCAGCATCATCGATTCCAAAATCTGGCACACCATCCTTTTACTGTTACGCATTTTATGATGATTTGGCACATCACATTTTTAAGGTGAGGCTCTCTATAGCTTCCTCACTGATTTCCAATATTGGCTAGCATAAGTATTCCTGTATATCCAGCTAGATCACCTCAAAGGATAAATTACCGTGGAAGGAAGAAATGTTGGAGGGATGCGCATCCCAAATTGACTCAAGGAGAAAGAGTTTAAGAAGAAAGTAATGGAGAAGGAGCCCCCTCACAGACAAAACCAATGAGGTAATGGAGGGTCTCATCATCTGGGGCTGTTCCTGCAGGAGCTTTCTTCAACTCCCCCACAGACACATCAGTGTCTTTAAAAAAAGAAACCCTTCTATCCTGGCCCACTGCGTTCAAGTCAGGTTACCTCAGCTGTGGTTTGGAGGCTTGTGAATTTCTTTGTCATGGGTATGGGATATAGAAATTTTTAGCTCAGAATAAAGTTGTCTAATACAGAAGAGATGAAGATTTATTTGAGCACCTGCTAAACCATAACAGATTTGCAATTCCCTGCTGTAGAGCTCTGTTTTCCTTTTCGGCCTTGTACTATATAATTTTGGCTGGGCAGATTTTTAGGTCTGTATTTGCTATCAGAAAGACAGCAGCTCCCACTGAAGCAACTTCAACTGTGTGTTCAGAATCGTTATGTCTGATGGCAGACTGGAAGCTGCTGGTGGCCTTTGAAGCACCACTATCAGCTGTAGAAGTTCAAACCAATTGGGGGTTCTGAGACCTAAGATTCCCCCCCCCCCTTTATTTTTTTTCCTGAGGTTGTGGGAAGTGCACTGTTTTTTCTTGGCTCTCAGAGGGAACAAAACTTCAGTCTTATAAACTACCTTGATAAAGAATTCTGAACACTAAATTGTCAAATTTTGTTCCTTCATACTTCACATTATCGGATGTAGATTGAATAGTTCCCACAGTTACGTTTTCATGACATAAGGTTCTCATTTGGCACCATTCATATATTCATATTAATGCAATCTTGTTATGTGACTTTGTGTATCTTTGTATTTTGAAGCCTTCAGATGAAATGAAATGGAAAAAAATGTTATTCATTCATTTTATTAGCACTGTAATCAGATTTTCATAGAGTTCCACAATAACAGGAGAAGCTTGAAAAGTAATTAAGAGATTCTCCAGCACAGCAGGAGTTTTTGTTAAAGGAGAAAACTAATTCAGATTGTAGTTTGCAGATACAAGAGGAGTTAGGGCTTGAGGCCAAGAGACTCCTAATCTTCAAGAAAAGTAGCTACTCTGAAAGCCATGGGGAGGGAGAGGTCATTCATATACTTTCGTTTTCCTTTCAAAGAAAGCAAACTATTAGGAGCTTATCTAACAATTAAAACATCTGCTTCACAAAGGAAAGCACATGTCAGATTGCATTACCTTGATTGAAAGGATGCATTTTATTATATAATTTAATTTGGAAATATAAAAAGTAGTACATTAATTTGTGTTTGTAAGAAACACAGTTGATTTCCAAAGATTAATAACAGACTATACATATGCCTTTGAGAAAGCACCCAACCACACAAATGATGGTTTCTAAATGCACGTTTATTTAGATTTAACCAAATCCCATATACCCTGCTGTATGTAAAGTGCTCATAAGTCACACCAAAGATTTTGTCATTTGGTTTTGATACCATCATAACGCACTCACATTTTCAAAACTGCAAATCTTCTAAAGTACATTTTTCCCTGATGGAGCTATAGATGGTAACGGATGGCAACAAGTAACTCATCTGTAAATCTCTGCTGTCTCCTACTATCGCATGCCTCCCTTGTTGCTGCTTTCCCTATCTCATCTGCCCTTTTCAGTGGCTAGCTGCCACCTCTCCTACCACTTTGATTCTGCTACGCAGACACAGGTTTCATTAATGCTTTTCAGCAGCTGTGCTTGGCTTTGAGCTTTTATTTCCTAACAAAAAGGAATTGTGAAAAACTGCTTTAATAGAAAAAAATAAATTGGTGCCATCTCTTGTGCTAAATAAGGTACTGAGATCATTCAGAATGCGGTTTCATTTCTTTAAATGTAATAATTACCTTTTAAAATGTGCATGTGGCTTAGTCTTTTTATGGTGTATGATAACGGCGGAGTTTTATATGATTCACTTACAAGTGATGATAAAGATATACATTGTAGATTATTGCTCTATCACCATACATTTGAAGAGAGCTCCCTTATGGCAGTAAAATAATAATGGGACTGATTGCCTTGTCCTAAAACCCACTGGAAAGTGCCGCTCTGGTTTATTTAAAGCATAACACAGAGATTTGTTCTCCTGTGTGCTTCCTTATTGCTCTTAAGAGGTAGGGAGATTCACCTGCCCTGTGCAAGGCAGTGTGCTCAGCAGTGTGCCTAGCAGTGTGCCTAGGTCTCCTAGTCCACACCAAGAATCCCCCTGCCCAAAAGCTGTGCGTTGGCTCTTACTTTCTCACCACTCTCTATGACTGGAGGGAAGGAGAAACATATGGAAAGAAGGAGAAAATTAAAATATAATGTAGGAGGTCAGCAGGAAACCAGTACGCACCCACTTGCTGCTTTTTTTCCCTCCCATCTCTCTCTAGTGTCAAAGAACACATGCTCCTCAGGCATGTGGCATTTCCTACAGGAATGAGCATGGCTGAGCTGACACCAGTGGACTCATATGGACTGAAATATGTAGATTTAAAACAGCTTTTCACACTCACTAAATGCCATATTGCTTTTAACCTGCAATACCCCAGAAATCTGTATTGAGGAAGTGCATTATGAAGTACTAATACAAACTGAAGAACGGGCAATGATTTTATCAGAAAAGTTTATTTTAAAAGCAGAACAAATCAGGCAGTTGAGGGTTGCCAAACATCTTTCAGGAGACACTTACTGCAGGTGCTGGACCACAGCAGGAATCAGTCATGAGGACGAGGACAGAGAATATGGCCAAATGTGAAACAGCACATCAGTACTGTGTTTGCATGTGTAACTCTCTTAAAATCCACTTCAGTTACAACTGTAAAACTGCACCCAGCCCATCTTTATCTCACCTGCCTCAGCCTTCTTGTCATCTTTGTCCAGTGATATCTGTTTGGGTTGTAAATCAGAAAAGAAACATTGCTGCCAACTAAATTTTACAGGGCACTCAATTTAGCCAGATTTGAAACACTGAAGCTTTTCAAGCCAGAACCAAATATTGATGCAAAATGCATGAAGGGAGGACACAGAGTAGCGTAACCATCCTTTGTCACGTAGGCAATGATGCGTGCGCTTTGCTAGGAGGTGCTAAGAGGAGCTCCATCTCCCTTGGCTTCTCCTCTTCCTCTCCTGCCTGCAGGACTCCTGCCATGCTGCTCTGCTGCTGAGCTGAGTTCCCTGCAGCCCCCAAAGAAGATTCCTGCTGGTAGCGCTGCAGAGCCAAGCTGGCACTCTGAGTATGAACAGTTTTAGTGATGTTTGGTGCTTTGCTGTAGTCAGCAGCTCCAGATGTTCTGAGACTGGGATGAGAATCTCAGATTTATGTAAACCATGAAGGAATGTTTGAAAAAGTGAATCCTATAGTTTCAAAATCCTAAATAAAAACACCCACGCCCCACCCCCCAATGTCAGGATTTTCAAGCCAAAGTAGAGATTTTGCCTCCTTATTTTTGGATGCTCGGGGGTAGTAAGTTATGTTGCCTTAGGCCTGTTTAGCAGGATTTGGATCTAAGGTTAAATCAAGGTTTGTAGGCAAAAACCTGTTTCTTCTTTTGCAATGTCTTTTACTTAGCTGTGTTTTGCATCTGTTCAGTTAACCCCTAATTGCAGAGGTGATTTAGGGTGAATCCTCACTAGAGGCTGTTTTACATGACACAGGGAAGTGCTGAAAAAGGCTAGGATTTCACTGACATAATCCTATCACAGGGTTTGCAAAAATTTACTTTTGCTGGAGTTGAGTCAGTATCCATGACTTTGATTTGAGGAGGCTGCTATTCCAACACAATGATTTTAAAAAAAATTCCATGAAAATATGAATTTGCCAGGCGTTCAGAGTATCTTTTGAGTTCCCAGGGTTCACTGCAGATTTTCAACTGGCTGGTTCAGAGGTTTCCACCTTCCTTACCTTCAGGCATGTACTATTTCTTCCAGGAAGACCTAGATGTTTTGTAATAATGCTTCTTCCATGTGCTTGAAAACTACATACCAAGCTGAGGGACTGTGATATGCTTTATTCCAATTATTTTAAAAATATACATATTTCTTATATGAAAAAGGTAGAGCCATGCAAAGGATTGCTTTCAATTGACTGGTTTTTATTTCCTGCCTATAAATTTATGACATAGCTCCGAGCTGACATAAGTCAATAGCTGGTAACGTAGTTATAGACTACAGAAAGGGACCAGGCAGGGAACAGTCCTATGCTGCTGTTACTGCTGGAACGAAACTACGTGGTGCAGAAATGACTACCACGTGCAAGTGAGATGAGTCTTGGAGGAAAGCTGTCTGTATTTCTGCATTTCTACAGTGATGGTTTGTGGAAACAGCACAGTGGTCTTTAAAATACCCTGTTAATTTGTCGTGCTCTCTGGCATTAGCAGAATAATCAGTGCACAGTAAAGTTATATTGGAATTGAGACTGGCAAATCTTCCTGTTCTCTGCTGTTTCTTTTGTTTATCCTGTAACTGGTTTAGGCAGCATTGCCGTCATCTGCTGTCCTATCCTTCAGTCTCCAGGGCCACATTTGTGATCTGCATATGAGCAGCAGAAGATGAGGAATTGCACTGTATCTGTTCTAGTCTTCCTGCTGGTAATAAGGGCAACAAGCACCTCACCCAAATTTCTGCTGATGCGAGCTGGACGGCAGCTCATGTAGGGAAAATGCATATATCTGAAGCTTGATCCTTTATTCTTGTATATAAAAGTATTGCAGTTTCATTCAGGCTAGCCCTTCAGTTTCTGTGTTGACATTTAAAGTCAACTTCATATAGAGCCACAGTCAGTAAATCGTATTTTAAACTCCTCTAGGTATTCAGCTTTGCACTGGAACTTAGTTATATTTGGTCAGTGCGGTACTGTTCAGATTCATTAAGAAATCAGGTCAGTGAATGGCAGTGTTCATATTCATTAAGAAATCAGATTTTCTCCTATTGCTTCAACACTTTAATGTTAAATCTTATCATAGGCATAACAGCATGGTACATATTAAACAAATAAGTTCATACTGAGTCAAATAATTTACATAATTATTAGCAGGTCTCTTTGCTAGTTGTACACCCTTTTTCAAAAAAACAAACCTGAAGAGTATAATCTCTTTTTTAAATGCTGTAGAGGCTGTTTTGTATTTCTGAGAGACTTGGGGAATCTCACTGTCTCTTTATGAGATAGATCTAGGGATAATCTAAAACCAGAGTTAATTAGTGGAATGTTTATCATTCTGATGATAATATTATTTTTCCACTCAGAGCCCTTGGTCGGGTAAAGCTATTAAAGTGTGATGTGTTATTACATTCTGTGTCGACTTAGGCCTAATTCACCATGTTCTTATGCATCCTTTACTTTCTGCGTGTCACTAGCTTCCTTGGTTTAAATAGGACTAGGTTTAATCAAGTGTGTAAGTGTTTACAGGGTATAATGAAGATATAAAACATTAATACTGTTTTTGCTAAAATGTACCTCTAACATTGTCCCTTGTCCACAGCTGTCAACCACATACTTGATTTTCTTATCGCTTTGCCTCAAGTTATTTAAGCATAGCTGTACTGAATATTTTACAGTTCAAATGTAAATAAAAATATGCTTTAAATAACCTTCTTAAATTGTTGAGCAAACACATAACTAAAAGGAGAATGAAAAAAAAAAAGGAAAACCAGTCAAACACACTTATACGAAACTCAACCAATGAGCTGGATCTCGAGCATGGATAAAAGTCGCAGGAGGGAGTTGGGGAGGTGGATAGAGAAGGACTGAACGGCCTCTGTCCCTGTGTTTGTGCTTCTGAGGATGATTTCACCATACTGCACCCCGAGTATGTTTCAGTGAGCACTGGGAGGATGTGGACACTGGTTTCTTGCTAACTCCAGAAGCCAAGCAGTGAGCTATTGGTAACTGAAAGCGCTTTTACCCCATTCCCTCCCATCTTGGCTGAAAATAACTGTTATTTACAAGGTTATATTAGCTCCTGGTCAGTCCCTGAGCTGATTCAGCATACAGCCAGACAAATCTATACATCGACCAAACTGAGACAGTGCTACAGGAACAAGAAGCAGGAATTGCCCAAGTTGGCATAGCTGCCAAAAGAAATGGGCTTCAGTTACAAAATAATGTGTTGGATGTCCATACTGTGGCCTTGCTCCCAGCTGGAGTGGCAGTGGCAAGGGGGTCCCTCTTCATTTTTGTGGGGCAGGACTACCCAGAGGCTCCTTTCATGGCTCCTGCAGGATTGATAAGAGGGCTCTTGGCTGTAGCAGCAGCCTTTTCCCTTCTGAAAAGCACCTGGAAGGAGGGGAGGTTGTAGATAAGCTTCCCAGTCTTTACCCTCTCTAGGGCGTCTGGCTCGGACCTGCCACAGTGCTCCTCATGTACATACTCCTCCCGAGGGGCTGTTGACAGGATCCCGAGAGCACTTTGTTAACACACTATTGAGATTCATGGCGCACTTCACATTTCCCAAAGTTAATGATCCAGACTGTCTGCAGATGCAGGCAGACATTGCTGCTCAGACCTATGGTGCTGATGAGCTATTTACAAAAAATCATGTTTTAGCTAAAGCGACTAAATACATGTAAGTTTTATGAAAATTGACCTTTTTTGTTGGATAAGTTTCAGGAAACGGTTTTTCACTTAATGACTGGTTTGAATCCAGGCCAAATTGGTAAGTCTGTAAGTCTGGACTGAGCAAATAATTTTGAACAAATTATTTATTCAGTGAAGATAGCTGCTTTTCCTCACTAGTACATAGTTCATAGACAGACTGTGAAACTCTTTAACTTACTTGTAATTCAAAGTTATTCATACATTTCCTCACATAATAATTCTTGGTCTAAAACTATTTATGAAAAGATTATCAGTGCCTGCCATGAAGAGACATGAAGGAATGGAAATTATGTCTGGTTCAGAATCAGCTTGGAAATTTAGATGGATATGCTCTAACGTGAAGAAACTCTTCACTCTTCAGTGAATGTGGCTGTTTTTCCTCAAATCATTTATTTGACACACCAGTTTTTCTGGTGTTTGACCAGCTCCATAATTCATGGAGAATTTCCCTCCACCCTCGCCCATCATTTCCCAGCTCTGCTGAAAGCCTTGCAGCCAGACAGCTGTTCTGAATGAAGTGTATTTATGGTCTTGCATCGGTTCCTAGTAAATAGGTACGCTGGTGATGAACCACAAGTACTACCTTAGGGCCACCTTCGTGAAGAGGAGAAAAGGACATGGACACTCGCCTGCTCACTTTGCGCTAGAATTGGCCCCTCTGGTATGAGCTGCAGTTAATAGACATTAGTAGAGCGGCACAAATTTTCCGGTGTGAAGGCCAACACCTGTACCTGCTGTGCTGTCAGAACAAAGCTAGCACACAGTGCCTTTTAGCATCCCTTAACTGCTCACAAAGAGAAAGATGGGGAGGGAGACCCACAGTTTCCATCCCTAATTCTCTCCTGCATCTGGCCAGGGCTCCTTTGGGCATCGCTCACTGAATCCTTTGACTCTTTTGCGGAGAAGCTGGCACTGCCTGGGGTTTCTGCCTGGCATCCCAGTCCGGGACATTCATTTAAACCTTCAACTCCCTTTCCTCCAGTACTGACATAACCCCTTTAGTTAACCCTTTAGTTAACCCCAAACCAAAGAGACCGATTCCTTTCAACTCTATTGTCTTTCCTGCCTTCCCTCTCCACTGTTCCCCTGCTGCAGTGCTTACCTTGTTCTTTTACCTGCTTCACTTTCTTCTTTTTTGCTCTTCATGATTGATTTCCTTTTTAGCCTTTCCTGTTTCAGGGAGGAGGTTGCCTCTCCTGGCCTCAGGCAGTGCTCTTTCAAGTTCTGGCTTATTCTACCCTACCATTCTTATTCTGTATTTTATATTACAATGGAGCCTCCAGCTGGCATTGATAATCACTGAAAAGACAGTTCCTACCCAAAGAATTTGGAATGTAGGCAAATTAATGCCACAGGTTAAACAGACCAATCCTTTTATGTACATACATTTTTTAAAAAAAGTAATTAAAAATATTAAGAATCTAATTTGGTTGTATCAGGATCATAAGTACTCATATAAATACTCATTTAGGCAATGGGCCATTTTAAAGATTTTACTTGCCTATAGGTTATTTTTATTGCGGCTTTGCCAGATATTTGAACCTATCTTCAGTGTTACAGAGTGGTAATAAAGTCAATTATCCTGGATCTTATCTTTATTTTAAAATACTTTATTCTTTCTCACTCAGTTCTGCTTTCTTGGTTCTGGTAGCCCGCTGCAAAACAGAATAAATATTTTCATTCAGTTCTGCAGGTGGTGAAAGACATAAAACATTAGAATGGGTCCTTTAAAACCGCTGTAAACTAAAATGATGCTTGTAAACTGAAATACTGCAGTTTTGTTTGCCCTGAATTTTAAAATAGTTTCATGAGGTAATTGAGCCTTAAAGGATCTGGATTTTTTTAACTATATTATGTTATTATGCAGTTGCCACAGGGGGAGCATATGCTAGCTGCCAAAAATCTAAAACTGGATTCTTGGATGTTAAACAGATAAGATTAAGTCATAGACTTCGGCTCTACTAGAAGCAAGTACAACATTCATCTGAAGCATGTGACAGCTATGTCCTGGAAAACTGTTTGTAGACAGACATTCTTCGTTGCTTACACAGACTAAAATAGGCAGTTCACATTCATTCAATCTACTGAGTTTTAAGCACCTCTGTAGAACTATGCAGTTGAATATTTTTCCGATTTTCCTGAAGTGTGGCATTGCTTCTTTAGGGATACTTGTAAATTCAGCCTTTCACTTAAGATAGTTATACTCTTATGGATTTCTGTTATTCTTATTGGTCACTGAACACGTACTGTGACATTTAGGTTTTAAGACTTACTTTTTCTTAATAGTATTAATGGGTTTGAGTCTGCGTTGGATTACAGGTATCAGTTTGTGCATATTCTGTATTACATTTTATTGTGCCCTAAAACATGACGGGAACTATGCTGAACAAAAAAAAGATGTAATCACTCCCCTGAAGAATTTACCCTCTAACTTTAGATTAGAAAGAGAGTAATAAACAGCAGGAGGAGACGGAGTGAGGAACTACCTCACACATTACAGCAGTAGGATCAAGCTGTTAAGCTGTTGGGGCTTGTAAACACCTCGATTGCTTAACTAAATGGTTTATTTAAAATAATTATGATCAGTGAGCCACTAATTGTAGGCACTACCAAAATGATCTTAAAAGGAGGGATTTGAATGAAAAGTTCAAATTCAGTGAACCAGAATCAGCATTGCATCTCACAAACAGGACAGAATGACACAGAAGAGCTTGCAGGAGAGGTAGATAAGTGGGACATCAAGACTGATGTCAGTGGTAAGTGGAGAGAGCAAACCTGTGTACACAGAAAGCCTGCAGTTATGTGGGGCACTGAAGGTGAGAGCAGAAGGTCTAAATCTAATGTGGTGGATAAAGGAGAGCTAGCGGACTGATTTAAAATGGACTTAAATGACTGAAGTGTTTCAGCTGACTTAGCAAGGTCGGCACCAGTGTTAGGGAGAGCATGGTACCATTGCCAGGTGGACCAGACTGACAGGAGGCACGTAGCTTTCAGGGATAAAGCAGCCGAGCCTAGGTTTAACTACTGGAGCAGAATGAAAGGCTGGAAGAAGATTATTCCATAAGCACTGCAGAAAGTTTCTTACCTAGTCCGAAGTTGCCTATTCCTCATCACTACAGTAGTCCATCTCTCTTCCTATCATGGCTCCACATTCATAGCCTCCCTGAGTTTCTTTCCTACAGCGTCTATCCTGAAATATCTATCAGAGCAGTGTCCAAGTGCTGTCTTCTAGGTTATATATGGTTTGGTGGCACTAGTTCAGTTCATAGCGGGTAAATGAGCATTGCAGCGAGTGCCACATTTGCTCAACAGTGAGGTCAAAGACTGCCTGAGAAGATGGCTTAAAATGATCTGACTTTTGGAGTGATTGTTTTACGTAAAGATAAGGCTCAGTGACAGAACTCCACCTGGAAATCTTTGCCATTGCTGTCCACAGTCTGTTATAATACCAATATGAAAAATCAAGCAACTCTAAAAGGCAAACTTGCAGTTGCCCCATCTAAACCACAATTCAAACCCACTTGTTTAACTATTGTTAAAGAAGAAATTTGGATATCCCAGATGACCCAGTTTTTGTGCTGTTGCAAATCCCCAGACCACTATACCTTCCTCTTTGATGGTCTCAAATGGTTAACATCTAGATTTTATGTTGCTGAATCTTGTATGTTGTCAGGCAGCACCACGTCGATTAAATCGCACTCAAGAGAGACTTAACCACAAAGCCATAAGTATTCTTGACAGGTCATTCTTGCTTGAGCCTGGTTTATTCTGTATAAAGATTAAAAATCTTGTCACAGATGGTAAAGAATGAAGTACATGCAAAACAATGGAGCATCGATAACTCATAAAAAGCACTTAACAGAAGTGGCAGAATTTGAATGAGATGGTGTATACATTAAACAAAATAAGACTAGTAGTAATGTTGAAGATAAAGTACTGTGAAATAATTTTATTAAGTATTGAATGCAAGTAGTAATTGACAGTGATTGTTCATTTCAGTAATGAATGAGTGTGAGAATTTTATTTTTATTCAGCACTCTATCGAACCCAGGCAAATAGCTTCTTTGCATTTTGCTTCATTTGCTTTCCTAAGTATTCCATATTAATGATATTTGATATTAACTGGTTCTCATTCTCTGCTCTGCTGGGTCTGGTTTTGTTCTGCTCCCTTAGAAGAAAGCAACCCTAAAATAGGCAGATGCAGCCATTGGCACCTAGTAGATTCTTGAGCTGCATGGTGGCAGCTACTTTATTCCTTTATCCTGGTTACCAGTGTAGGAGTTTTGGCTTCAGAAAAAAGGCTATGACCAAAATACCTTTGCAGTAAGGTTTGTTTCTACCTGCTGGCCTGCTATTGGCAGCTGGGGTAAATTACAGCAGCATTCTCAAGCAATGAAGAAGCCAACTGGCAAAGTTATGACTTGTTGAGAGGTCCAGCCTGGTAGCCAGGTAACTCTGGGGAAAGAGAGTAGAAACAGCCCAATGCTTTTTACCTACCTGCCTTCTCTCCAGATTTCCATCAGGTGAATGGAAACCTTGAATAAGGTAGCCATTTGAGATCTGCATTTTCCCTCTTGCTAGTGCTTTTGATTCTGAACTCTCAAAAAAGGCAGGCAGCCCTGCTGATTGAAATGCAGCCTATGCTGGGGATATCTACATTGGGAAATAAATGGCAGTGATTTAATCAGACTTAATAATGCTATCCTGTCTCATAACACACACGCAGAGGGCAAAGAACATAGCACTTCATTGACATCTCTTGGAAGTTTATGTTTTCAAAATGTAGTTTTCAACAGCTGGATTTGACTCAGATACCAAGACTGAGAAGAACACTGACAACCACAAGTGGCTTGAGATGGTGATTTTTTGAGGGTAACTTTCAGTCCATAACACCTTTTTTTTTATGAAATACTAAGAGATCTATAAAAGCTGACTTAGCAAGCCTTGTGTCTGTAGACTTCCATTCTTTACACAGAGCTGTACACTTCCACAGAAAAAAAATAAATGTGGAGCCACAAAATTGAAAATCATTGGCCTATAGTTTCTTGGATAATCTTTATCTGAGAGACAGGGCTGTCTCCCAAGATATGTGGAAGAATTCTTATAAATACAAAGAGAAAAGTGTTCTTTCTGTAACAATAATCTAAACGACTGCTGTGGCTTCCCTGTGGATTTCCTATCCAAATACCAACTCAACCTGTTCATGATTACCCTGTGAGAGCCAATGAGTTCACAACCTGCAGCGGGAAGACTGCAGACCATGGTAAAAAGCAGCCTAAAAAACGGAGATTGCTTTACTACATTATTATTATTTTATACATTATTAAATTGCTGCAGCCTGCTTGAAGGTGCTCATAAGGCTATGTTTTTCCTGTTCTTTTTAAATTGTCAAAGGATTTGAGTCACTTAAAAAAAGAAATTGGGTGGAACAAAGTATGCTACAGAAGACTTACCACTACACTTAGACAGTCTCACTGTACTTAAGACAGGCCACCCCTCAGGCAGATTTGTGTAATCTACACAACACATAATTTCCATAGGTGTGAACATCTTGTAGGGCAGGATTAAGATGAAGAAGATTTACACGGCTGAAGACCAGTCAGGCTACTGCTTCTAGGGGCAGATTCTGGAGCTGTTTGATGTACTCCGTATTTTTGGAGGATAGAGCAACAGTTTTAAACCATGTTTAGCCTGAAGTTTGGAGTAAGAGGGTGCTGACTAGTCCCAGGTGGTCTCAGCTTTTTGTTGCTGTAAGCAGGATGGTGGTTTCAGGGAATGCTTGTGGGCTGATGCGGGAATACAGGATGTGAAGGGGCATGAAGTGCTCCAGTCCCTCTAAGTTTGCAAGCCAGGGAAGGAAGGAGAAATGCCGCAGGCTCCTCAGGGGGATTTGCAAGCCCTCCCTTGGAGGATGTTTGATTTTTCTCTCATCCTTGGCAGAAGAGTACAAGGCCCGTACTACCGTTTGATCTGCTGTGGGGTTGCTATTTCACCGCTGCTAACTCTCCCTGCTCTGCACCTCTGGCATTTACAGCTGCAGCAACAATCATCTGAGGACCACAGTCAGTAGGGCTCAGGACCAAAAGAGCAGCTGCTGCAGGTGAGGCTGAGCAGGGAAGAGGATGACCAGGCACAAGGAGCTGCCACTGCCTGCTCTTTCTCAGGCTGCAGTGGGTCCCTCATCCGTGCTGCCAGCCCAACAGGCAGGGCTATACAGCCTGCCCCAGCCACGCAATGGGAACAACCTGTGTGCTAGATGTGGCCCAGCTGGACCAAACCCAGCTTGCTCAGCCTAAATAATGCTGGTTTGAAGCTCTAATTAAAACAAAGTGAGGATAATAAACTTCTGAAGCCATAGGATGGAATCAAAGCTTCACATGAGCCATTTCAATAAGTGGTAAAATTTTACTTTTACTTTTGTCCAAGCTTTTAGACCATGTTTGTTAGATCAAGATAGCTAATATGACCTAGTATTACGCCTTAAAATCCCCATCCAAATAAATCCTTGGTGAATTTTAAGGTCAGGAAAGACTTCAGTAACTGTGAAGGAATAGATCTGCTCCAGTTCCTATTTCAAAGAAATGCCTTGAAGTCAGAAAAGCAGTGAATTTTGTGCCCCTTACAGAAAAAAAAAATGTTATGTTTGACATTTTTTCTGGGGATGGCTATTTGGAACAGGCACATCTGACCTAAACGTGGGTGGGAAGAGAGGACGTACAAACACAACTGAGTCACATGTGTTGAGTGATTGCATTGTGCTAACTAACAAAGAAAGCGAAGCTATCATACCCATAGCTATTTCTGCTCCCCTCCGACTGGTGTGCTTGCACATTTGGTGTTTTAGGAAGTGATAGGATGCAGAAGGGTTGGCTGCATAGGTTTGAGCAGGTGCTAGAAAAAAGTGGGCCAACAATGTATTCTGGTTCATGTCTGCATTGATATGCAAATAAAGCACAGCTAGTAATGAAATGTATGTGTTGTTTCACACTGAGCCAGGTAAATCCAGTTTGAAAAAAAAGAGTCTGGTGGCATATTAGATTGCTTACAGGAATAAAGTACCTACTTTGTACTCTCATTTTCACACTGGTAATTAGCATAAAATTCCTGTTTTGGAGAATGGTTCAATTCTGCTGAGGTTTTTCAGAAGCAAAATGAGAAGTTTCAGTGCTCCTGAGTGCTGACTTCTTTATTCTGTTCTTTGCACAGGATAACTGTTGAAGGCTTTCTGCTTCATGCTGAATTTGACTCAGGTTTAAATGTACTTTGCATATTTCCTTATCCTGTAACTGTAATTGCTTTCAGTGAGCCTTGATTACTGTCATCTACTGTCATGCCCTACTGCATCTGACCAGTTACAATTGCACAGTAAAACAGCAGTTTGTGTGATTTTTATCTGTGTCTACAATTTTTATGTTGCAGTTGTATAGTACTCTGATTGTACCTGTGATATTTTAATGCTTACTCCCTTAAGTGGGTCTTGAAAAGATACACTGAAGCCCTGTTCCTTAGTAAATTACCTGGAACGGATAAGCAAGTAGAGCACACTTACAGACCCTCTTTTGTTTTCCTGCTTATGCTAAATCCACTTCTTTTTTTTCTTGGCCAGCTGTCTGAGACATAATTATCCAGAATTGTAACTATCAGACTTAGGTGAAGCTTTCATGTGGAGATCAAATGCCTTATATTTCATAGGAAAGCTTACACTAAAACACAGAAGAGCTCACTGAGAAGCTTTGAGTTACCGTCTCTGCTCCCTTGCAGGTGGGGTGATGCTCTCCCAGCTGCAGAGGGCCCTCCTGGGGCTGTACCTTTACACTATTTTTCAAACAATTTTCTTGTTGTTATGGTTACCAGCCACCAACCACTCACTCTTACCACAGCCCCTGTCTCAATCACAACTTTAAACTGCCTTATCTCTGCTCCTGTGCCTGTTTCTGGACCTGTTTTGCTTCCTCTTTGGTGGTTCAGTACTCTCCTTTTCCCTCCACTTTCCAGTCTCTTCCATCTCCACTAGGACAACTTCAGATCCTGCACAAACCATGATTTTCTCCTCCTCCTGACCTCCAGAAACACCTGTCCTTGCTACTGCCATCATCCCAAACCTACCACCTTGTTCTCCCTCTTTCTCTTGTGGCCTCTCTAACACCTAAAGCTTCTAAAAAGTTTGCAGCCTTCCACCCTCTCTTCGCATCTCTATGACTCCAGCTCTCTGGTCCCTTTATATATGTATATGTTTGTATAAATTGTTTCAATGTGGTGGTTGGTCCCTTGAGGGATCCTCTGCTACCTGTGTTCTATTTAGCTTACTTCCCAAAGGGGATAAAATGAACCACGACACATAATGGGGGAGGTCATGTAGCTAAATCAAGCCTGAAGCTGCAGGCCCAAATATGGGAGGCTCCAGGTAGGATGCCTCTGAATTAACACTTTTTGTGTGGAGGTTCAAAGGAGCAGGATGGCTCTATGAGCTGTTATATCCAAATGAATTCTTCTCTGCTGCCAGGTAAAGGATCTAATGATTTCAGGCTGGAGTGTGAAGACCAATCCTATTAGCAGAAACTCAACCAGAGGAGCTTACAAAACCTGCACTCAGTGTTGCTTGGCTTCAGTTAGAATATTTGTGTCTCTCTAAGCCATGTCTCCTCCTCGATGTTTCTTCTCCTCTTTTTTCACTTTCATTTGTTTTGTCCTTCAAATTTAGAAGAACACTTAATTGTAAAGTGGCAACTACCTGCCCTTACAAATGTGGTTATTTCTAAATGAATTACATCATTATTTAATTAGTAATTATTCTGTAAATAATTGAACTGAATCATACATAAATTTGAAAGTCTAAGGTGCTATTCAACTTGATGTTAATTAATATGACTAATAAAATAGATAAGAAAACAAGAATAATAAAGTCAGTGTCTCTACCACATCATCCACGACACTTTCATGGCCTTGGTTATCTGGAGATGTAAAATGACAAGCTCTTTTTCTCAGTGAAAGGAATCTCTGACTATGTTTTCCCTGGATCCATATCGTAAGCTGTCCAGGACACACTGATGCACAATTGCACTGTGCTACTGAGAGCAACTAGTTTCACTTAGCTTTCCTTTGATTTGCGAGAAAATATAATATAACTGTGTGATTTGTTAATGAACTATTAAGCACTATTTCGATCAAGCTTGTATAAGGAATGGGTTTATTTTAGGGTTGGTGGGGTTTTTTTTGAAAGAGAAAGAACTGTTAGTTTCTGTAAGTTTTTTTATATGTTTCACATCAACTTCTAAAATTCTGCTTGTTTGAAAGGAACTGCCAAATGCTTGAAAGCTTGCTCATCGTTGCTTTCTAGTTATCCTGGCGTAATACCAGGTATAAGTCTCAAATGCTGATTAAATCTCAGAGAACGGAGATCCAGAATTAGTTGCTTGCAGGATGTCATACCTTATAAACACCAGGGGAGAAATAAATTAACACATCTCAAGATGGATTATGGTAAAGGTCTAGAATACATAAATAATTGTTTAATGATGTGACATCTACATTTCCTGTATTAAACTATATTAGCTGAATCATTAATAGAATAATTAGCTGAACCAATACAGATAGTAACAAGCTGTTGCCCTGGTGAGGCAGGAACAATGTATAAAGCAATAGGTCAGGCAACAAGAAAAAATTTAAAGATCGCTTTGCTTTCTGGTAGTAGACCTTGAAAGCTCTGGAAAAGAGACATTGACTCTGCTTCCAAGGATGGCCTCTGTAGCAGCACCCCAGACTTGGAAAAAAGCTTTGTTAAGAGCTGATCTTGACAACTTTTAGTGTCCTGTCACGGACTGTCTCTACACACACCTGAAAACTTATATTTGAAAGCAGACCTTGCTCTCTCCTTGAGTGGGCAGTTTGGCTTGTTTCTTATGCTGGATCCTGGGGTGAGAATATACCACTGTGCCCATGGTCTCTCTGCTTCATAAGGTAAGGACTAGGTATTCCTTAGCTGTAGCTTACGGGTTCATCAGAGTTGACAAGAAACCAAGAGACCATGACACAGGTTGACAGATTTGAAATCTTCTGAGCTGCAGGTCATGCTAAGAACAGCATGACAGGAGAAAAAACAAATTCATCAGTTGCCTTATATTTTATTCCTGAGAAGTCTAATGCTTCATGACTAAAAAAGAACTACCCTTCAAAACAAACCAACCACTCCCCCCTACCAAAACCCATCTCATTGATATAGGTCATGGTGTGTGAGGGAAGGCTTTCTCATGGTCTGATAATCCTCCAGAAGCTGCTCAAGGGTCCTGACTGAAGCTTGATCTTCTGGCTATATTTGGGGTAACCCCGCACTTGAAGAAGAACTAGACCTTCACTGCCTCTCCTTGAACTAAAAGAGTCTATGAGCATAAGCAAAGGCACTAGAATCCCCTCTGTTGGGTGTCCCCAGTATTACTTTTACCTCTACTCCAACAGCATTGATTTTAAACAGCTCTGAATCCTGTCAAAGGGGACAATAGGTCACTGTGTCTTTCTAGGTTAGCCTTCAGACTAGATAAAGGGTTGTGTGCTGAGTCACTTTACCTGGAAAGAACAACATCAGCTCACTCACCTCTTCAGATGAGACCGCAAAAGAAAAGCTAGACACCAAACACTCATCAAAGCACCTAAGTTGTTTATAGCTTCCATCCTTGTTCAGCAGGTTTCCAGTGTTTCAGGTCTGTTATGAGTCCATAGCTGGCTTTGGAAATGATCCCAGGCAGGTCTGGGAAGACCTTTTCCAGACATATTTCTTGAATGAATACAGCGAATAGTTGTATCTGTCATCCCCAAAGCCTCTGAACTCTCCTGATCCCCGGCTGAGGAAGTGCAGCCACCAGTTTCTTCTCTGAATACTTCCTAGAGCTCCCACTTATCCTTGAGGGCCTCCATTCTTCAAGCCAACAAAGCCCTGCTCTTCTCTTCACAGTCTGACAAGTCTGAAGAGATTATGGAATTTTAGGTTAGCATTATGGACAGCAGCTAAAATCTGGTTACTCTTCAAGATGGGGGAGAGGGAGGAATTGCAAGTTAAAATCAGCAGGCAGAGCAGATAGAATCACCTAGGTTGGAAGAGACCTTTAAGATCATCGAGTCCAACCATCAACCTAACACTGCCAAAACCACCACTAAACCATGTCCCTCAGCACCACGTCTACCCATCTTTTAAATATCTCCAGGGATGGCGATTCCACCACTTCCCTGGGCAGCCTGTTATTGGCCACTCACAGAGCCTGTAGTCAGGCAGAGAGCCCTCTGCTCACTTTTCTCTGGAGTACCAACCAGCTGCAACAGCAGGGGAAGGGGGAAAGAAGAGTTACCATGAAGCATTGGCTCTTACAGCAGGCTGTGCTTACCTGGCATCACTCCTGGATCTGAGTCAGCTGATAGCTGGGTAAAATTAGGTCACCTGCCAACATGTTCTTGAGTCAACATGCTCTTGGCTTTTAACGTAAAATTTGAGGTTAGGTAAATAGATTAGTGAGAGAAAAACTGTCTCTGAGAACAGAGTGCTCGATGGAAGAAGGCGTGGGTGCCCTTATTTGGTTTTATACCAGTCCTAATGGTCCTGAGGAAGTCTTGGCTATGCTGACAGTTGCACATTTAGTTCTTCTGCTGTGGGAGAGACACCCATGAAATGGCTGCAGACTGGAAGCTGCCACCTCAGGAAGTGAGGGGGCAGATGTGCTGCCTCCATGGAGTGACTGGCAGGGCTGGGTTTTCCGGTGCGATGTCAGTCCGACCACGCCACAGGGTGCTCGGTGAGGAGTGAGGTTTTTCTGCTCCCACGACTCCTTGAGCCGTCCCCAACAGCTGGAGAGGGAGGGTGCGCAGGGAGGCAGGTGGGTGTACCCCACCACCCCGAGCAGTGGGTACAGCTTTTTTACCAAAAGTGAATGTCATCCAAATAGACATTATCTGCTGTGTGAGGAAAAGAGAGGTGAGGTTTCAAGTAAGCAGTGGAATTTTAATTCAGAGCAAATGCAGAAGACCACAATATATGTGGTATGTTCAGTACAGCATTGAGGCTTAGCTGCCTTGTTTTTAATTATATCCTAATATGATAGCATGCCACATTATTCATGTTCTTAATAATGGCTTGTATTGTTTAAGGAGATGCAAGCAGAGAGACCCTGGGGATATACAAAGCTCAGACATTTTAGGACTAGTAAGATTCATCTATTTCAAACGTTTGTTTCTTTTAAAGTGGTATGTCTTTATCTGCAGCACACCCAGTACCTCACGGTCCAGGCCAAGAGGACTGCAGGAAGGATGAAGAGGATTCTTAGCTCAAAATCAGGGATCCAGCACTGACGTGTTCAATGTGGGCTGCTACAAGATGTTTTACAAAATGTTTCTCGATCATCACTAAGCAGAAAAGTTGCTTCAGTGTTACTCCCTATGAATAAAAATTATTTACCCCGGCAGGTTTGATATGATTACTTTACAAATCAACCAAGGGGCTGACAGTCACGTTTATGTGAGAAATATATCTGGAGCTAGAACATGATACTCTTAATGGCATTTGCTGAGGAAAGTTTTGTCTGCAAACTGCCCTTTTTTTTTTTTAAAAAAAAAACCCACCCTTATTTAATTTGACTGTTAACATGAATGAATTCCTGGAGGTTCTAGTGTCCTACCTCCAAGTTGCATGCCCTGGTGAACAGGGCCTGCTCTGTGATGCTGTAAAAGATGGGGATAGTCTCAAATAACTTATCTGGCAACAGCATGGAAATTAATCCAAAAAAAGATTATATTGTGCCAGGATTTAGAAAAGAAGAGCAAATGAGAAAGAATTGGAAGAAAAGTCAGGAAACAATTAACTGGGCTAAGTGATCACAGAGGAAATGTTCAAAAGGAGGTGGAGATGACTGGATGAAAAAAAACTATTCTAGTGGGAGAGGACATCCAGTAAACTGAAAAAAGAAAGAGGGGGGAGTCAAGGGAGAATGCCGTTAGTGTGTACATCTAGTGATAGCAAAATAACACATTTTCATACCTCACTGCTCTGTCTGAGCTCTTTTTAGTGGCTGCCTACAAAAGTCTTAGCCTGTTAAGATATGCACAATCCAGGATCAATATTGCACTCACAGCTAGGGCCAAATCCTGTTTGCCGTACTTTCCTGAATAGTGCCATTGTTTAAGTAGAATTTGGCTGCAAGATGTTATTTAATTTTATGGATCGCTGATTCCTCTTGAACAAGGAGACTGAATGCCAAGGAAAGAGAAGTGGGAGAATCTCAGTGGGAATTAGAAAATAATCAACAGCTTGAGCTCCTGAATGGTACAGCTGAGTTTTCAGACCCACCTTAAAGCATAACTCCATGTCTGCATGTAGTGATTACCAGTGATAGATGTTTCTTCATCCAGTTTGGAGGAAAACATCATGTGTCTGTTTAACAATGGCAGATGCAAACTGGGATAACAGTGTGTATAGTCTAGATCTAATTTAAAAAAAAAAAAAAAGAAGGCATTTTTATTATGATTGGCATCTTAGCCTAGCTCCAGGATCTAGTTTCCTGAAAATCACAAGAATTGACCCTAGTCAAAATGTAGAGATGGATACAATGACTATTTCCTTTACAGCAAACAGTTTTAAAATAATAAACTAACTTACCCCAAAACTTATATCTAGTAGTAGTTCAATATTTCTTCCCAAGTCTGGGTGTTAGTTTGGCTATCAAGAAAGAGATCTCACAAAACACCCTTGCCAGATTATACCAATTATCTGTAATTATTTTTCTCTTTTAATTTGGACATTAAAGTAACTGATTGTACCCATAAAGGACTTATACCTGCAATGACCTAATTTTGTAGTGCAGACTTGCATCTACCTTTTTTTGCATAAGGAATGCAAATGGAATTGAGCCAGTATTTTGAAGTTTTGCCTGAAATAGCGCACAAGTTATTTCATCTGCTAGTAATGGAAAATATTACAATGCCACGGTAGTCACATATGAAGTATCAACCCTGCATATTGGTATGGTGCTTACACAGGACTCCAAAATTCTTTCTAGCCCCTTGCAATACATCTTGGAAGAGTGGAACGGCATATGTCTTCTTGTTGGTCCCGGTATGAAATCCGAGACCAAGAAAGCAATTGGGAATGAATCACAGTTTATATTATAAATATGAGACTGATAATGATTCAACTGGTAAATTGCAGAGCTCAGTTCTATGCTGAACGAAGAATGAGTGTTGCTGACTTGTGCATCTGTTTAGTCAGCTTACAGAAGAGTTTTGGTATGACCATGGTCTTGGCTTGAGACAGGCGGGGTCTCCAGTGTCATGAAAGTGGATTCATTTTGCAAGACAGGAGGTTCTAACCCTCTGGCATCATCTTTTGAAGGCTGATCCAGCTTATTCGGATTTCCTCCTTGGCTTTTAAGGAAATAGGACTGGTTCTTTGGCATGTGTTGGAGACAAAACTCTGCACTTCTGGAGGTCCCTGCGATTAAAGTGGAGTGAGGTGCTCAAAAATAAACCTTTTTTTGTTCTAATTTGGTGTAAGAAAGCCTCTGTGAGCCTGTTAGAAGAGATGAAGTTGCAGAAATGAAAACGTATGCAAGCTAAAGGACAACTGAAGGGAAAACCCACCTTTGATTGAAGTGCAATTATTAGTGCTAAAATATCAGACATTTATATTATGCAATACATCTATAGTATTTAGTAAATAGCATTTAATGTGAAGACAGGGAATGCCCTCTGCCTGATAATTTTGCAGCCCTAACTGAATGATTAATGAAATCAGAGTCCGTGTATTTAACTATGTATAAAAATAATAATATGCCAGCTTGTGTCTTAGGGTAATGGAGGCAGACTAGTTCTGACAGTCATCCAAAGGGATTTCATTTCCCAGATATTTAATCCAAGACATTTTGTGCCCTGGTGTGCACACCATTATATTTCAATGCAACATTATATAGCAAAGACATTAACTTCTTAGAAGGTACATCATACGTGATATGTTTTTCATTCACAAGAGCCACAGGACAGCACCAAAATGCCAGGTTATAGAGTTTGGCTGTCATGATCAATTTGTAGAATGAAATAAGTATCTACTTTATTTCTTGTAAATCAAAATCAGCAGTGAAACCTGTTTATTGCCATGGGGACCATATTTAAAATTCCGGAAGCTGCTCAGTTGATTAATTTGATCTGGGAAGTTTACAGACCTCTTGAATAGTAAATATAATCTTAGCTATAAAAAATATAACGTTGATAAGGAAATGTGATATAAAAACCTCCAACAAATCAGATTTCTGAGAGATGATCAAAATCACATCAGAGAGAAGCTGAATGAGATGAAGATCTTACACTGAAAATAACAGTACTATCTATAGCTCTCGCTGTGACTATCTACCTAGCTAAGGACTCTAAATAGCACATAATTATAACGTATAAGTGTTTCTCTAGATTATTATTCTGTACAGCATTTGAAAGGTAATGTATTCACCCATTTTTACAAGACGTTCCTGGATTCAGTGTAGGCCTCAGAAGCATGAGAAGACACGCATAGTCTCCATACAAATTGGCTAGCATATTAAAAATAACGCATTTAATATGTTTCTAACTTAATATAAAAAAGCTGTTCTTTATTTTAAAATATGTTTTCTGATAAAGGAGCTCAATAATGTGTAATTTCATTCTAGTAAAGTTTTACGAGAATAGACATTTTCTGTTTTAAATTATATTAGTCAAGATAGCTGGCTGAAGCCTCCAGTGGGAGATGGGGGAGAGGCCAGAACAGGCTGCTGATAGTTACCAGCTCAGCAAAGCTATGGAAAAGGCCAACAATAGTATATTTAGGAACCATAGGCCCCTCCAAAAGAGCAGTGATTTTACCAAAACGTAAGAGCTCAGGCTTCTATAGCTCATGTTTTGCTTGTTTCTCTTATTTCCCATTGGGAAAGACACACATCCCAAATTCTTTCGTTCGTGTGGTTCTTACCTTTTTCTTTATACTTCAGTGAGATGCAGAAGACAGGAAGGGGACCTAAACTTCCCCTCCTTAAACAAAATATGCCTCCTCCCCTTCCAACTATCTACTGCAGCTGTGGTGGGTTGGCCTTGGCTGGATGCCAGGTACCCACCAAGCTGCTTTATTACTCCCTCTCCTCAACTGGACAGGGGGAGAAAAATATGACAAAAGGCTCATGGGTCGAGATAAGGACAGGGAGATCACTCCCCAGTTACTGTCATGGGCAAGACTCAACTTGGGGAAAATTAATTTAATTTATTACCAACCAAAATCAGAGTAGAGTACTGAGTAATAAAACGAAATCTTAAAATACCTTCCCCCCACCCCTCCCTTCTTCCTGGGCTCAACTTCACTCCTGATTTTCTCAGCTTCCTCCCCCCCAGCACCACAGGGGGACGGGGAATAGAGGTTGTGGTCAGTTCATCACACATTGTCTCTGCAGCTTTTTCCTCCTTAGGGGGAGGACTACTCACACTCTGTTGTTTGTTTTAGTGGCCAGTCCAGCCCAAACCACAACATCCAGTGTGGGTTCTCACCCAGGGGAGATAGTCATCCATGAACTTCTTCAATGTGAGTCCTTTCCACATGCTGCAGTTCTTCACAAACTGCTCCAGCATGGGTCCTTTCCACAGAGTGCAGTCCTTCAGGAACAGATTGCTCCAGCATGGGTCCCCTGCAGGGTCACAAGTCCTGCTCCAGTGTGGGCTTCTCTCTCCATGGGGCCACAAGTCCTGCCAGGAGCCTGCTCCAGTGTGGCCTTCCCACAGGGTCACAGCTTCCTTCTGGCATCCACCTGCTCCAGCATGGAGTCCTCCATGGGCTGCAGGTGGATATCCACTCCACTGTGGACTTCCATGGGCTGCAGGGGAACAGCCTGTGTCACCATGGTCTTCACCACGGGCTGCAGGGGAATCTCTGCTCCAGCACCTGAAGCACCTCCTCCCCCACCTTCTTCACTGACCTTGATGTCTGCAGAGCTGTTTCTCTCACATATTCTCACTGCTCTCACCGGGCTGCTGTTGCGCAACAGTTTTTTTCCCCTTCTTAAATATGTTATCCCAGAGGCGCTATCACCATCACTGATGGGCTCAGCCTTGGCCAGCAGTGGGTCTGTCTTGGAGCTGGCTGGCATTGGCTCTGTCGGACATGGGGGAAGCTTTTAGCATCTTCTCACAGAAGCCACCCCTGTAGCCCCCAGCTACCAAAACCTTGCCACACAAACCCAGTACAGCAGCTCATTCCTTTCCCCTTCCTCACCCATCTCATTTCCCATTTGAGGTGAGAAGTTTGAGTCTAGGACACCTCTCCTTTCTGCACAAGCTTCATACATGAGGCAAATAAGATCAGAACTATTCTAGCTTTCCCTTAAAAGGAAAAAGAAAATAAAAAACCCAAGGGCTTTCACAGCCAATTCTTGTTCCCCCTTTGGTAGGTAACTGAGTTTGGTTTCACCCTCCCCTTTTCTGACTGAAGGTGGGATGAAGGCTGGCAGGCTGGGCTCTTTCCTGTGCTACAAAAGCAGGACCACTTGGCAGCGAGAGTGTCACAAACTGATCTGGGTGAAATCAAAGTAATTCATGTAGGAGAACAGTAAGGTAAGGTAGGAAAATGATCATTAGTTTGTAGATGAGCCAGTGCTTTTTGCAGGTGTATTGAAGGAGTACTCTGTCTTACACGTGGTGTGGTTTTTTGAGCACTTGGGCATCTGTGTAAACTGAAATGATTTTATTATTTTTTCACTGAAGTTAATTGAAGGTCAGAATAAATTATCATATCGGTATTTCCTGGCTTTATTTGTATGTGAGTGTGTGTGTGTACACATGCATGTTTTAAGCCAAAAGAAAACCTCAAGCTATCAGCGAATGAGTTTTATTTGCAATTCATATCCAGCCTCACTCTATTCCTTGCTCCAGCTGTATGTTGCTAGCAACTAAGGAAGTATTTTCAGCTGTCTTTCACGAAATAGTGAGGGCCTGTAGCCACCCACAGACGCTGTGGTTAGAGCTCTGTATGCTGGAGTGCCTCAGGTGCCCCTTATAGCCTGGCACGGCACCAAGCGCAGATGCAACAGGGGTGATTGGCCTTGACATATTTAAAAGAAGTAACAACACTCTCAAATATTGTTTGGTGTCGTGGAATAAAGGTGTGAATAGTGTGTAAATGTTGGGATTTTGTCTTCTGCATATCAGACCTTTAAATTTCAGGGTCCTTACTGCTTGTAGGGGTAGGTGCTGCTTTGTGAATGAGGGTTTGGTGCTGTGTGTTATGAAGGCAACGCAGAATGATTTACTTTTCCCCTCCTCTAGTCTTTTTCCCCTTCATCCAAAAGAAATCATTCAAGATGCAAGCGTAAATTTGCTGTTTGCATACAGAAGCATGTGCGTGCACTATCATGTTATTATTTAAGCACATGGCAGCCCACGCCAGGAAATGTGATAATTGACGGGTGTGACATATAAACCTCCACTGGTGGGAAATGGCTTAGAACCAGTTCAGCTGCTGGCTGAAGTGAAATCCCAGCCCTGGTACCAGTAGATACTCTATTACTGTCTGAAGAAGGAAAAAGCCTGTTGCTATTTCCAAGGGGAAGGGAAAGCAAAGCTCTGTAAGCTGGTTCATTCTCTCCTTTATTTGAAAAGAAGGAAACCAGGTAATTGTTCAAAAAATTTAAGCCTTATTTTTGATATCTCTTGCTAGAATTTCTGGGTGGAGCTAAGCCCTGTAATTAGCCCTCATTCATTTTCCCTTTTATGTGGACTTTGTGCTTTGTTGTTTCTGTGGGTTCCCAAAAAATTGTCACATTTTGTAAATTGAAGATGCATTTATTTTCATATTGACCATCTATAAACAATTAAAAAGCCCTTTAATGTGCTAGCAAGATATTCCAATTAGTAAGTGCAAACAGAATAGTCTCAAGGCATCTTGATCACTTTCCAGAATTTTGGAGGTTTTTATGTGTTTTTAAGACTTCATGCACATACAGTGGTGTTGGAAGAGGTCTAGGTAAAGTGATAAATCTGGCAGTTCCCTCTGTGGCTATGTGTCCCACAATGTGCTACATCCATGTCCATTGGGTGAGTTGATGTTTGGGTGAGTTAATCTGTCACCTAAAGGATTACGTATCTGCATGTGTTGCAAGAAATTTATCTAAGCAACTTTTACTCTAAAGAGCAGAAAAATCCAGAAGTTAGGGGTGGGAAATTAGAATTAATTTGGTGATGATAGAGAAATTAATGACTTGGGTGTTCCAGCACTCACGCGTCTTCTAAGTCAGCATGGAAATAAAGTGTCACGAAGATTTTGAAATGTCTGAAATCTGACAGAACTGAGAGTGAGGTGAAAAATACTTGGTTTTGCAAGCTTTTGCTTCGTCCCTCACTCATCTTTTCTAATTGGTTCTTCATAGTGGGTTTTTTAATTTTGGTTGTTTTTGTGGTTTGGTTTGTTGGGGTTTTTTTGTTTTGTTTTTTTAAATAAACTATGATAGTGCACCATATGGCTTTGGGGAAATGTGCTAGTAGGGTGTCTCCCCTCACTTAGAGGGGATATCTCGCAATTTCTTTTGCCCATGTTGCAATAGCACAATTAATAATAGCTATCATATTGTTTTTCATGCAAGTTTTGAACACCTAGGAACAGGTTTAAATCCAAAAGGCTGCTTTGCATACTTAAGCTGATCAAGCAGCCACAGCCTGCAATAACTTTCAATAGCTACAACGTGGGTTGAAATTGAACTAACAACTTAATGATGTAATCTCTTATCATTACCAAACTCTGAGCTACTCAGACTTTCCTTCTGTTAGCAAAATTACTGAACACCTGGATTAAAACATGGATTTTTTTTTTTTCGTAAATGGCCTTTGTCCTCACTAAATCTAATTTTCTTCTTGCAAACTAAAGCATGGAGCTGGTTTGCTTTTGTTCAGGGGTTTATTATATTCCAAAACTATGAAAGAACTTCAGCAAGTGTGGCAAAAATATTGCCTAAAAGGGAATTGCAACGTACTTTTTGTTATTGTAGTGTTACAGTTCTTTTTCCAGATATTTATATGAAATGGTTATCAAATCCTAGATACTTGCAATCAACAAGGGGCTGAAAATTATGAACTGAAAATATATAGCAAATCTGTGATTGAGAGGCATTAATGAGAGTAAAGATTGACTAGTGAGCTATTTACTAAAAGGTAAGAAAATAACATGTACATAGTGTAATATGTAACTGAACCGTCCTACAATAATGAGACTAATCAGCTCCTTATTTTTCTCAGTTCAGTTTCTGAGTTTGGTCTACTTACATTTCTAAAGAGAAGTAAACAAGTTTGTTAACTTTTATTTTCTTTGTTATGAGGTAAGAAAGGATCTGTTTTAGATAAATAAAAATACAAAAAATTGCAGACTTAACTTCATCTCAGTTGCAAAGTCTGTGAACCTTAATCATGTAATTTTTAAAAATATTGCTACACTCTCTAGTGCAGATTGCCTGTTAAACATTAGAGAAATCTCTTTTCTACATATGTGAATTTGGCAATAGTCAAAACTGAGTTAGGTTTTCCCTCTCCTTTTTTATCCTGCAAACCAAAGTACTATGCGTGATGAACAGTTTTTAAAGGCTGAGCTCCTGTTTTTGGATTGGCCATCCCCTTAAATGCCTACAGTCCATTTACCAAGTGAAATAAAAGAGTAAAAATAAACTCATGACCCTGAAAGCATTGGTGGCTGCAGAAGACTTTTAGCCCTTTAAATTACAGGTTGCAGAAACATTACACTGAATCGTTTGATCCTTAGATTGCTTTCTAAATTCTGGATGCCTTGCATCTAACTCTCAGCTACCAAAGAGATCGTGATGCAAAGCATGATAGCTAGCGAGTTATAACCAAGTTTGGTGTGAGATAATAGAAAAGCCTGCCTTTGACAGAGCAGGAAGAAAACCTGACTGCAAAAAAACATTTGTGAAGTATCTGTTCTTCTGTAATCAGTAGTTCAGCTTTTTGTGCTTTGTGTGTTGTTTTGCTGAATCTCTGCCTTTGTACAGGCGGTGTCAGATCTGGTACATGCATTATCTACTAGCATGCTTCATAAATATAACCCTAATTTCCTCAAAAGAGGATTTCCTAGAGCCTCACTCAGCCCATAATATATACTGCGCTTTGTAGTGCATGAAATCCAGGGGTCACAGTAGTCAGCTGTGCCCTGAGTGGACCAGATCAGTGTTTTGGGTGGGGAAACCTCCTTTTGCGTATTCATTCAGAAGCATTAGAATAGCTTAGGAGCCAGGGATATGTCATGTAAATGAACTCAAGCAGCTCGACTGCCTATTATGCTCACGGTTTCCTTCTATTCTGAGGGGCCTCGTTGGGTCTAGGAATTAGTACAGCCCTAGGGCTTCTCTATTTGATTAACCGGAGCCTGGATTTGTTAAACTCCCAGACATGCTGCAAAGTCCTTTTTCCTTCCTGGAAGCTTTTGAGCGAGGATTCAAAGGTGAAAGGGTTGGAGGTTAAAGTTCTGACTCTCCTCTCCTCCAAACCCCTTTCCTTCAAGAAGGGAACAAAACAAATCACTTAAGCATGTGCCTATCTAACTCCATTTTGCCATCTCTCATATGTTTTGTGTTGATCTTAAGGCTTTAGCTGTGGGAACTGAGATTCAAATTCTCAGCTTTAAATTAAAACCCAACTTTGTAGGCCTTGTGGTTCTGGACTGCAGCTTGAAAATATGAGTCCAAGGGAAAATAATACCTTAAAGAAAATACTGCCCTGTTACTTTGGAATGTAGTGCTTGACTCAAGATTTTTGAATACCTGCATTTGGCAATATTGCTAACAGAAAGCATGGGATTACTTCCAGTAAAACAAATGGGACTTAACATATGTTTTACGAACCTTACTGAGTTGGGGTCTGAAAATGACTTACGGACAATGTTACAGAAATGTGACATACTACTTACAGGGAAGTTGGCTAACTGGAAAAACTAACGGTATTTTTGTATTGTGGGCATAATCCTTTAAACTGTATTCTGCTACTGGGGGGCTGTGACGATTTGGAGACTTTACAACACAGAAGTTCAAACTTTTGATTGCTTCACGAAATTGCTGCGTGATGGAGTGTCCTCTGGTCACAGGGAACATGTTGCGTGTTTGTTGGCCAGCAACAATGTAATTTGCAAAAACGTACATGGCTACCTATTTAAGTAAAGGAACCCTTGGATAATGACTCAGATTTAAGCTGTGGATTTTAATATTCCTCCTAGGATTTTTTTCTCTCCTCTGCCTGTGAGGAGGAGGTAGGGAATTGAACAAGGTAGGGTAATGGATGAGCGGAGTACTTTGTACTTGGCAGGGTTTACAGTCTAGGGTTGTATTTTTCCTTTCTGCAGCATACCCCCTAGGGAAGATGCCTTTATGCAGAGTGTTCAATTATCTAAGCTGTCAGGAACACGCGTGTTGTCAAAATGTAGGCTTGTAGCAGATTCCTGGTGATCTTTACAGATGGCCCAGGTCTCCTTCTCATACTTTTAGCTTAAGCATTGGATGAATCATTTCAGTCATGCACCCTAAATGTGGTGAATTGTGAGTGTATGAAAGACAGAGAGGTAAATTACATAGGAAAGAGCCAAACTATCGTGGAGGTAGGGTTGGTTTTTTGGTTTTGGTTTGTTTGTTTTTATTTTGTCTTCCAGCTAATTAGGTACACTACAGCAACAAAACATAGATTGCTTTATCTCATTCCAGAAGATGCCAAGGACATTAAGGACATAAATGTCATTATTTTATGTTCAGAAAGAGAGAAATCAAGATATTCTGAATAGAAAAGCAAGAAGTGGCTTAGATGTGTGGGCTGAAGGAATTTAGTAGGAAATCTGACTGGAAAAGATGACCGTGTGCTAAGCTTGAGTTATCACTGTCAGTCTGAGACAAAGATGAACCAACATACTCTATAGCTTCAGTAGGAGGTCACGGGCAGGCTCTGAGAAAATATGTGATTTGAATTAGACAGCTGTAAGTTTGCTTGGCAGGGGTGTCTGGCTCACAGAAACTAGGTTACTTAGTGGACCACTTCATTTTAGCATGAATAGAAACAAGCAATGTAAGTAATGGACTACCTTTGGGGAGAAGAGTGGAGATTTGCTATACTCCCCACTTGTTTCCATCCAGAAGTTCCTATTATCAGCCTCCACTATTCCTTGGAGGAAAATGCTGAAAGAGACAGGCAGTGCAGAGAGCAATTTGTTCTAAGCTTTCAGGAAAACTGGCAACACTCAAACCACATCAGCATTCAAAGCTGTGAAGCCGAGGATGACCTCTATCTGAGAACAGAGTTCATAGCTGAGAGAGAGAGAGTCTAAATCTGGCCATATTCAGGTAGCTAATACAGTCAACAGCGAACTTTGCAGAAGGATTGTGTATCTGTGTGCCAGCCTTCACTATCCCCCACTAGATATTAAATGAGACAGCGAATTCTTACTTTAGGCCTTGACTTGGCAAAACAGGTTGCATTGCATTGTTTTCAATTACTCCCATGCTGGAAGCTAATCTCTTGCTTAGTGCTTTGTAGACTTCAGCCTGGAGTTCTCTTTGAGATTTGGTTGTAACTTTCTTGTAATATTTTGCAAGCCATCCATCAACTAAGCAGATAAAACCTTAGCTGCACAACCCACACACAAGGTAGAGAATTTCACACAGCTTTTACACTGGTGAGCATGATTTCCCTGACAGGGTGAGCTTTCCTTCCTGACCCTGTGTTACAGCTCTGCCTGTGGCATGCCTTTCTCCTTTCCAGGAGTAAGGTAATGTGAAGCCCTGGCAGGAACTTGCAGTCTTTTGACTTGTAAATGCCTCCTTTTTTCAGTAGTGTGAAGGTACAGTATATAGTAGCTACAGACATACTCATCTTTCCCCATCTTTGATAATGATTTTGGAGGCTGTTAAATATTTGATTACGTTTGGAAAACATTTTGACATTCTTTGCAGAAAGACACCATTGAGAAGCAAAATATCCATATTATTGCTTTATAAAGGCTCCCTTTGAAGTAATGAGGCATTAATGAATGGACTGGTATGTGGAATCTTTCTCATGTAGGAAGGGCGCAAAGTCATTTCCCATAAATTGCAGCCCATTATTATAAATAGTTTGGCATGGGTTTCCCTAGAGGTGGAACTTCAAGCCAAATATACAGCAGCAGCTGTGGTGACACGTTATGCAGAAACTGTTCCAGATACTGTGCTGAAGGAGTTGGTGTTGCAGGATAACAGCACAATGGCATGTATTTAGAGCCATCTTACAGCAGCCGTTCTGGTTTATACTAAAGGTCTAAAAAAAATAATCTGTGTGTGCCTGAGCTGAGCAATGTGATTCTTCTTCCCCCTCATCATTTCCCAATTATTTTGTACCCAGCTTAACCAACTACATTCACTGTATACCAGATTTTAATGATCAAGAAATCTCTCTGAATTATACTTTCTTATTTTAATAATAGTTGTGTAAATTGTTGCTGTGGTACTCCCAAAAGTATGAATTCTCTTTCAAGGTCAGTGCTAATATCAGGTATTACCCAGTGAGTGGTGTCCAAATTGACCCCCAAGACGTATAATTATATTTAGGTTTCTAGGAGCTTTTGAGGAGAATTTTGCTCTCTTTTCAGATGAATTTTAGGAAGGTTACACAAATTCTTGAAAAACTGAGGAAAAGGGATAGTAATTTTCTTGTGTTTGCAACGACAGTCTGTACTTATGTGACTTAAAGCTCCCTACTCCACTTTTCCAGTGGGCCACCAAACTTCTAGCCTTTGTCTGGCATGTTGACAAATCCCTAGAAATCAGTCTGCCATAGATTTGCCTGGCTTGTACAGAATAGTCTCCCATTCTTTTTAAATTCCTACGGGCTTTATCCCTGAGACCGGCTCTGCTGAGCCTTGGTACTTTGCTTGTCCTCAGCAGGAATCCACAATGAAAATTCATTTGAGTAGCTTCAAACGCTGGTGACTGGAAATGGTGCCAGCCAGACCTGGTACTGGCCCTCACCTGCTGCTGGCAGGTACGTGTTCCACAAAGCAGCGTTTTATTTCTTCTCTTGTTTCCACAGCTGAATCCTGCAATACACGCGTATAGATAGCGTGTGTGTCAGTGTGATGTGGCAGACACAGGGGAGCAGCAGTCAAGACGGAGACTGTGTGTCTTGCAGAGGTGAGCAGGGATATTTTCTTTCATTATATTTTCTTCGTCATAATAAAGGATTTTGGAAATTCATGGAATAGGACATCCTTTTTCCTCTTTGCTTTGCAAGAGAGTAGCCGTGTTTTTCCTTTCCTCCATCAACCTCCCAAGACTTGTGTGTGTGTGCATGTGTTATTTCACAAATGGGATTTGGACAGACAGTAGGGATAACAATTGCTTTTTTTCCCTGACTCTAGTTTCTGGTGGCATCTGACTGAAAGCAGGTGGGGTTTTTTGTGTGTGTGGTTTTTGTTGTTGGGGTTTTTTTTCCCCTCTAAAGCCTGAAATGTAGTGTTACCCTATCTTACTCCAAAACTGGTTCTGCAATTCTTGTCTAAGAATTGCTTAGTGCATTTTTGCTTTTTTTAAGTGTCTAACACAGACTTTTATTAATAAACACAAGCAGATTAGTCATATTCAATAGCACTTTATGGTAACAGGTCCAACATCCAATTTCCAATTAATCTTACTTTGGGTTTATTTGCAGCCTTTAATTTGATACTTTAAACAAACAAATAAGCATGCTATTTTGGGGCTTTTTTTGAATCTTGTACTCTTGGGACTGAATTTGGCTCTCAGGTGCTTCCCTGCCACTTTCTCTAAAACCAGTGAAACTTTTGTATTTGGAGATGAGTAGAGAATTTGGTCCTCAGCCACTATGGGCTATTTTTCTTAACCCCGTTTAGAAGAGTCACCTCTTTAAATCTGTTGCCTGACTAACATCTCTGGTTGTCTTTGGTGAAGTGCCATCACCTGGCAATACTGGAGATTAATGTTACCATTTTTGACTAATAACTTTATTTTGCAATGGATTTTAATGTAAATAGTCCATTATACCCAGCATCATGAGCAACTACTGGCTCTGCAAGAGGAGTTTATATGCTGCTTTCAGCTGGCCACAGCCAGGATGGGCCGAGTGTCAGGGCTCTGAGGCCACCAGCAGCCCTAAAGTCCCTGTCTGACCCCCAGGGCTCCCCCTACCCTGCCCATAGCCCAGGACCCCATTTCAGCCCCCTGGGGTCATCAGCCCCTGCCCCAGCAATGCCTCAGCAGGGCCGGTCTCCAGCTCTCCACAGCGCTGGCCTGGCCATGGGCCTACTGAGCTGGACCCACCTGTAGGCCCGTGGCCTGGCCCAGCTTAGGCCCATCCCCAGGGAGGTGTGGGATGCCCAGGGCTGCCCTGGGTGCCCTGCTCCTGGCTGGGGTGGTGGGATGGGCCCTGGCTGCTGGGCCATGCCCTGACGGGACCCCATGGGGAGTGTTTGGCATTATTTCCCTTCTCACTGTGAGCTTTGGGAGTCCTTATTTGCCTCTGATCAATGGTGTGGGCTTGCTGGGTTTTTCCTCAAGTTCCTTGTCTCCTTCAGCTGTGCATTTTTTCATGTAGGGATAATTTAATTGTCGATTAAGCGTATTGCACCAACATTACCTCACGTAACTACGCTTTGATGTCAGTCAGTCTGGCATGTTTCACCAGGTACGTGTAACGTTGCTTGTTTTCCCAGTGAAAGACTTCTTTTTTTTTTTTTTTTTTTTTTTTTTTTTTTTGTGTTTACT
>VFFE01007779.1:484663-510321 GCA_008921705.1 Burhinus oedicnemus | reverse complement strand
GTTGAAATTTTTTTTTTTTTTTTTTTTTTTTTTCAGGGATGGCTCAGCAGCTCATAACTGAATAAGTCCTAGTGACGAAGCCTAAAGAATAGTCTCCATAATTATCTAGGGATTTTTTTTTTGTCCTCTCTTCCTTGCCACAAAAACTTTGGTTTCCATTTTTTCTCTTCACCAGCCTTCTGTCTTTCCAGTGATGCTGGGTGTTTTTTAAAGCGACAAGGTGATCTGTTCATCTGGAAATGTGATTACAGTTTACTTGTAGTATCTTCAGTCGCTTTTGAAGATTGCTCATGATTTTGAGGAAAGGATGGGAGAGCTTATGGCTTTTGATGACTTGGAATTGACCAAATGTGTAGTTCATACAGAACCCATCCTCATAACCGTTGAATAAATTGCTATTTTATTTCTTCTTACTTGTATATAAAGATATTTTACAGATGGTATTTGGTTTAGAGGTTGGAAATGAGTTTGCCTGTTGTTGCTCTCTGTCTGCTCTCTTTATTCTCACTATTTGTAGGTCTTTGAACGTAAGTGACAAAGTGTGTATCACAAATTGAGGAGGGATTCCCAAGCTGCCTGAACGCCTGGGCTGAAATGCTTAGCAGGAATTCCTCCTTTTTTTTTTTTTGGTCTTTTCTTTTAAATGCAAAATCCTACTGTTCATCTGTGCAGTTATGAAAGATCCTGATGGTATTTCTATTAACTTGTGTGCCTGCTTTTGATTTGAGATGTGAAGCAAGGGTTACACACCGTGTACAGTTACAGAGGGCAAGCTGTTGCACTGCACTTCTAGTCTGTAACCTGTTTGTACATGCAAACAGAGCAATGGAGGGAGGCTGGGTGGTTGTTTTGTGTGGTGGGGTTTTTTTTTTGTTTTAATTTTAGTGCTTCTCTGTGCCTTTCCTGGGCTGTTTAATGTAGTTTTGGGTATGCTTGCAGAGAAGTTGGCTCTGCTGACCGGCATTTCCATCGAGGTGTCTGAGAGGGCTTTCAGCCGTACAGCTGTGCTAGCAGAAAGTTCATTTCGGGCTTGAGATGAAGTGGTGTAATTACGTAGGAGGAGGTCCAGGGAGGGTGAGTGCCCATGACTGATGGGCATGCTGGGCCCTGTGCCTGGGTGTGGTGTGGGGTGGCCCCGGGCACCATGTGGAGTGGCCCCCAGCCACAGCACTGTGCCCCAGCCGTGCGGCCTCCCACGCCAGCATGTGTGGGACAGACTCAGAAAGGTGGACAGGAGATTAGGGTCACAAATGAGTGCGTAGCCCTGAGGGGACTGCATTGAGTCCAGCGCTGCTGAGGCTGTGCTAGGGAGATAGGCAGCTTACAGCTGCCACGAGCTGTAGTCGGGACAGTTCAAGCCTTAGCCCTACATCGAGCTTCCTCCTTGTTGAATGGTCCCTATTACCTCACAGCTCTGTTTGGTGAGCTGTGCACTCTTTGCCCATGCAAAAATACCTTTCTGCCTTTGGCCTTGCTGCTGTCATATGTCTCAAGCTTGCATCCAAAACAAAAGTTGCCACCACAGATCATTTGGTGAGGAAGACTTGTCTCTCACCTGCCACCCTGGCAGTACTTCTGTGCTGCATTGTAAGTGGGCTGTGATAGGGAGGAAAAAATGCACTGAAATAACGGCAAAATGCTCGCTTTGATATTTTTCTAGTGGGGTGAAAAGGGAAAGGGGAATATGAATATTTAAGAAAATCCTGTTTCTGCCAGTGTTGTGTCCTCTGGGAAGAGGGGGGGGTTTGGACACTAGTCACGATGGGGGTGAGAAGGGTGGGCAGTGAGCTGCCTTCCTGGGCTGTGCTCAGTTGGAGTGAGCCAGGAGGCATCCTCTGAGGCACTAGCTCAGCTGGAAGGCTGGGGAATGGGGCTGGGAACAAAGGAGTATCAGCCTGTGCAGACAGGGAGACAGCCAGCCCATCAGTGAAGGGATTGATTTTTCCCACCAAAAGGTCGTCTTTGTTTTTTTCTTTGCTAAAGAAAAAAAGAAAGAAAAAAGAAAAAACCACTTGTTTAAACATGTTCTGTTTATTTTTTTCCCACTTAAAATGTTTCATTTTTATTTTGAGGAAAAATATAGACTATTTCAGACAAAATATTTTCTTTACATGCTTTCATTTTGCTAAGATTATTTTCGGTAAGAGAGAATGTTTCTGTACGGGTTGTGTGTGTGTGTCTATGCATGTGAGAGAGCTTCATCTGCCTATAAGTACGAGGGGCTGAGTGCTGTTCAGTTAAGTTCTCCTTCCCTCCACAAAGCAGGTAGGAATTGTCAATAAAAGGCAGGCCAGCCAGTGCTGCTCTGGGATGATACATGTATGCAATATTTGTTGGAGTTGCATGGTTCTGACCCTAAGACAAATTTGCTCCTACCCATTAGTTTTTCAGGGTGTCATTTATGCTCCTGGGTTTTGTGGTTTTTTCTTTCTTTCCTTTTTTCTTCTCTTTCTGTGTGTGTGTGAATTATTTTTGAGCAGGAATTACCTCAAACAGCCCGTATTTCTAATATGTTGTAATACACAGACTTGTCAGAGAACACTGGCCACCTTTGCTTCCTTGAAGTCAAACACAAAGGTGTTCAGGATCTGCTGGAAATTGTTGCCCCTCAAAAAGGGAATTTCTTTTGCCTCAAATGTAGCTATGGCATTTTGCTTCACTGATAACAATGAAGGGTAATAAAGATACAGCTGCAGCTTTCAAGAAAGGGACCAGTAAGCATCGTTGCTTTAAAGAAACTGCTACTTGATGAATTGTACTGAAAGACTGCAAAGCCTTCTCATTTTAGTCCCCTACACCAAAAAAACTCCTTTTTGATCTCAAGATTTCTTAATTGGTAAAGAAAAAACTACTTACATGGTCTTTCATTTCTATTTCAAGAATATATGCCATTTAAACAAACAAAAAATCAGCTGGAGTTATAGGTACATCAGCTCTTCCACTTGACATGCTTCAGAAGCCCCCAAAGACTGGCTGATGTGTAAATACATTTTAGCAAAGACATGGGTAAAAATAGAAGGGAGTCAGGAAATTAACTACTGTTGCTCAGAAACAGTTGGACTAATTAATCGTAAATAAGATGACGAGGCATCACCTTGGTACATGCAATAAGGTACAGCCATGGTGCCCCACCCCCGCCATGTGGGACTTGTAGCTGGGCAGCCAGGCCATGGCTCAGCCAGTCCCTGTGACACCCGGGCTGCAAGGAGGGAGCTTGATGCCCCTAAAATAAGAGGCAGGATGAGTAGCTGCCTAAAGCCATAGCAACCACGAGGCAAGAGACTTAGGTGGAATTAAAGCCATCTGGATCTGTCATTTAGCCTTTCTGTGGATCAGTACCCCATCTGTAAAAAGGTGATAATCAGACATTTTTCTGTCTGTCTTGCTGCGATTTGAGCTCTTCATAACTAGAGTTCCCCTCTCTGTTCTGTTTGTCAGGATGGTGCCTTGTACAAAAAGGCCCTGGTCTTGTTTGGTGCCTCTAATTATTACCATAATATAAAAAAAAAATAGTGAAAGTAAGATTACAACCTCAAGGTCAGCTTCTGCTGTATTACACTCGCCCTTTCCCACTGAAGCCTGCCAGGGTGTTACTGAACACAGAATTTGGCCTTTAAGGTTTCAGTGTACAATATGCACATCTTGTGCTGAGATTAAATATGAATATGTTTAAAGGTCTGCTTTCAATCCAAATTTTGAGGGCTTGCCAAAGTAGCAGAGATTGAGATAGGATCTTTTGTACTATTAATTGAAGGCTATGCCTTTATTTCCTTTAAATTTTTTTTTTAAAGCCTCCCTTCTGTGGTGGAAGATATCTTGCTGCTGCTTGGATTGATTCCAAATACTGTTTTCCCCTTTAGCTAGAGCTGCAAAATGTAGTAGTTTTGATTCCTTGCTAAGTATCTTTTGTTAAATACTCGCAATTCAGAGTTGCAGATACCTTAAGGTGAAAGGGAAACCAGATCAAGATGCTATTAGCTGCCACTAGAAAGAAAACATGCCATAATGTCATATGAGTTAATAACTTTAAGTAGCCTGTAAGATGCTGCTGTGGAATTAAATGCTTAACAATAATTCAAAAACGGCTTACAGAAATTTAAGAATGTGGATCATTTAGTATAGCTGAAATTATGCTCCTGGCATATATGTATGACACATGAGAGCACTTACCTGGAAATTTATTACCCAGCTCTGAGCAAACAAAGCATGACCTACATTTGACTAAAGTCAGCTGTCTCTGGCTAATCCTATGGGCTTCTTTTTATTAATGTCACAATTGCTAATGTGGTATAACATTGTCATTACTGAATAGCACAGCGGGATAAGCTGCAGCTGTTATTTCTCTTTCTATACCTACTAACTCATTAAATTTGAGTTTTGGGGAATACAAATTGTAAAGATTATTCAAATTCTGATTGAGAAATGGGGCTACTGGGAAATTGATGGTATATAAAGTAAAACTTTGAATCAAGGATTTTGGTGGGGTTTTTTATCAGGAAGGTTGGAGTGTTCACAATTAATTTTTTTTTTCCTAGTTCCCCACATTAGGTTCCAAATTAAACCTGAGGAGGAATATCAAGAAAAGCAATAGAAAGATAGTACCCACCATGCAATAATTTCTGTCTTTCTGATGGAAAGGTAAAACGCAAAGCTTGTGTAGGAAGAACACTGAATGAACAAGTTTTGTACCAAGAGATCAGTAATACACTAAGTATCCCATTGTTATTTTAAATAGCATAACACAATTTCCTCATTTAAAATACATAAAAAACAGTGGAGTTTAAAGATATATATTTTTTTAAATAAACCTTTACAGAATTCTGCAGCATACATAGAGGCAGGTCTCTAGACTTTGGTATTTCCACAAAAACACACATGGCAGTGAGAACTGACTTCTTCAAGAGGGAAAGGGAAAGTTTCCAATTTGTCTCCTTCAGGACTGAGACATTTTTTTCCTTTAATTACGCTAGGCTTTTTCTGAGGGCCTTACTGCATGTTTACTTTCCTTCTCATCCTAATGTCTGGTTGAAAACTTAAGAAAACAAACAAACAAAAACCACAAAACAACAAAAGCAACAAAAACCCAACCCAAACAAACAAAAAAATTGCTGATTTTAGTGTGGAATCGGAATGAAGCTCATCTTTCCCTAAATTTCCTTGCACTTTATTTTAGCTTCTATCCAAAATTGTGATTGCTTATACAACCGTGCTCAGGAATGACAGTTTCCAAAGTGAGGTCTTCCAAGCTGGCTGCAACATGGTAACGTGGCTGTCTGGGGGGACCACCTCTGGCCCAGGAGCCTCCTGGGCGAGCAGGCAGGCAGCCGTGCAGCCTGCACACCAGCTCTGCAGGAGACTGGTCCGGGTAGGAAGAGGCATTGCTAGGGCTTTCCCACACCCCAGCTATTTCCTTCTTGCTGCGAAGCCCATGGAAACTGTGTCAGCCAGCGCAAAGTTAGGTCAGTGCTCAGGGGTCAGGCCGCAGGGTGGATTTTAATGGAGCTAAGCTGATGGCTGCAGCTGAGGGCCTGGCCATTAATTTCCATTCTATTGTTACAGTGAATAGGTTTATAAGCTAAATTTGGGGCATGATCTATTGCTGTATTATGGCCTTCAAGGGGTCTAAATCCCTAAACTTTCATAGATGAACCTGGAGAAAGGCAATGGTGTTTAAGGGGGGGGTGGGATGGGGTGGTGGGGGACCTGAAAACTGGTGTATGATCTTGTAATTGTACTGTGAAATACATGGCAGTTGGGCTAATTCAGAAGCTTCGTTGAATCCGAATTCTTCAAATCAAGATTAAAACCTCCTGCATTCTTTAGATAAATTGGAATAAAAATGATCTCTTAAGCATTCATGCACTTAATTACATTCTCTCCTCCTCCCTTCCCTGCCAACAGAAAAAAATAACTGTTAAGTTCTACATTCATGTTTAAAGGGTGGTGTTAGCTTCTAGGCTGTTGCTGACTGCTCCTGGGGATAGGTGGTTATGCCTACAGTGGATGCTCTCCACTCAGTATGTGAAGGAGATAGGTACTCTGTAATATCAATGAACCTAAAAAGCATTATGGAGAGGAGGAGGACTTGAACTTGGATATCCTAGCTACAGAGGTAGGATAATGCACTGAGCAATCTTTGCAGGTGATAGATGGAATTTGTTCATGGGAATTCTCTGGAATATAATGTCTGTGATCTCTAGGATCATTGTAAATACTGTTCTCTATCCTCTTAAAATTTCCCTTTCTGCAACAGTGTTCCTTTTTGTCTTGCTCCCAAGTCTTGATTGAGTCACCTTCAGATTTCCCAAAAGTGAAGCCTTTTCCCTCACCTCTTCTTGCACAAACTTGGTCTGGTGTGAGACCACCCTCTCATCTTCAGAAAGCTTGATCCCAGTTGGCTTCTTGTTCTGCCTGTTGGCTACTTCTACAAGCTGTAACCATTACTCTACTACACTAGCTTTTAAAAATTGGGCTTGATGGGGGTGCCCGGGGACCATAGAGGATAGCGTGGAGCATAAGGGAGGAGAGGCTGAGGCCGCTTGTAGAGCAATGTTGGCCAAGACTGTGAGGGACTGTGCATGGGTTTGATGGGAGGAGAGGGTGTGCAGAATGATTCATATGGGAAATATGCCATGACCACAGTGAAAACAAAACAGCATCAGCTCAAATTCTGACAGGGTTTGTAGTGAGAAGAAATGCTTTTTCCTTTATATTAGGTGGCTTGTGGTATATATGAGTAAGCTTGAGGCCTCAACTTAATGCTTGACGAGCTGGTGCCCACCACAGGCATTGACATTCCTGTAGGAGGAGGACTTGGTGAGTTGAGAGTCCCTCCAGGGTATAACTTGGGAACAGGATGGCATGTGGAAGTTCTTATTGCTCTGCTTGGTCTGTAGAAAACAAAGATTTGAGGAACATAAACACAGGATTTCTAATGCATAATACAAATAAATATACTCAAACAAATGAGTTAAACATACTAAAAAAAAAAAAAAGGTTAATTGGGGCTTTTTTTTAACAGCAAATGCCACAGAATTTATGTTAGTTAGCCGCACAGCTGTATGTGGGAATGCTTTGTAAGACGCAAGCTCCTCAGGATACACAAATGCTTTCCTTCCTTGATTTTTTCCTTTCCCTCTTATTTATTTTTAATCTCCCTGCTTCTCCTGTTTCCTGCCTCACATTATTATTGAAAATGAAGCAAGAGCATTTCCATGGATCAAACAAAACCAGTTCACTGATGGTGCTTGAATATGGAAACGCACTCTGCTTCTCGACTTTCATGTGGGTCTTAGGCTGAAGAAAATAGACTCTACAGCTCAGTCATGAAATGTACAGGTCTCATGCCGTCCTTTTCCCACCCGTGCGTGCTGTAGGACTATTTCTCTTAGAGCAGTTTCTTCATCAAATGCCCTTTCCCTTCCCTCTGATTAGTAGTTTGCTCCCTCTGTCTGTAACAATTGATAAAGCAATGGCAATAGCAGAGGCAGGTTTGAAAGCATTATTTAAGATCTTTCGATGTGGCTACAGAGGAATGTATGATTGCTCATGAGTTTCTGATGGTTAGAGTCTCTGTGAGCAGGGCTTCATCTTCCTGAGAGCCAAAACACCAAATAATCAACTTATTTCTAGTTTGTGCAATTTCAGACTTGCGAAATCTTGTGGATAACTGGACAGTTGCCTGACAAAGGCATGAAGTTCAAAAAGCTAAAAACTTTTAGGGAAACCGCACTCCTTTTGAATGAAAAAAAACTAGTGAGCTTTTTTTTTTTTTTACTTTTTTGACAAGCTTGTCTAAGTTCTTACGTTTTAGGGGGAGGTGGTGAGGTTAGTTCACTTCCTCTTCCCTGCTGTCTGCTATCCACTGCGTTTGACTTCCACAAAGCCTATGTGGGCTAAGTGAGGAACTCTGAAAATGGGCTATCCATGCAACCCTGGGAAAGATGCTGGAGGTAGATATGTCTGCCCACCTGCCTCCTCAAATACAGTTCTTTTGCTTGTAGGTTCCATATAGATATTTCGGGGAAGGTCACATTTTTCCTGCCACCTCTCCTTCCTTTCCTGTGGCTTATTTGCCACTGAAGCAGCTCAGATATGTGTCCTCTGCTTGTTGATTTTTCTCATGCTAGTGTGGAACCACCCCCCACCCCCACCCCCCCAAGAAACAGACAAAAACATGCAGAAGTTAAGGTTTCCATTAAGAAAAGGCAACTTCTTTAAAACAAGATCTGAGCTTTACCTGTAGTCAACCTAAATATTTTTCAGTATACACATTAAAGAACTTAATTTATTACATGAGAAGTGACTATGTATCAAAAAAACAAGCGAACTTACAAATGGGCAGTTTCACTATTTTCTTACACTGTCAGTGGAAAAGCACGCGTGTGAGCTTGTTAAGTCACGTGCGAGTGAAATGGCATTGCCATGTAGGCATACAGGAATAGGAGAGGATACTGGCCTTCAGCACAGAATTAAACTCAACTGAACAATATTCTACAGCATGCAAAACAACTTGGAAAGTTAAATGGCTGGGAAAAACAAATGTCCTTAATAGCTTTCTTGTACTTGGAATTGCAAGCCTTTTTCCTTTAAATAAATGCCATCTTTAATTCCCAGATACTTCTTAAAAAAGGCAGATAGATTCTCTCTTGGCTGCAGCTTAATATAAAAACCTCTTTATCAGCTTTTCAAGGAATAAACCTGCACTATGTCTTGTTATTTCTAGCTTGACAGAGCAGAAGTTGTAAATCTTCAACATAATAGAATCCATTTTGCTAGATATTTCACCATGGGAAGGGCACTACTTTAATCAAGAGGCTATTTGAATTCATGTATGATTTTGTCCAAAGCTGACTGTTTAAAATAGTTGATCTGTATCTGAACTTAGAACAGTTTTTTTGGTGAACATGCAAATTAACTACATCACGTTATGAAAGTACCCATTCGTGACTAATAGCAATTATCAGAGTAATGCTGCCTTTGTTCCCCTTTCAATTATCCTCAGAACCAATCGTTCTTGCCCCATAGTGTAATATTGTATGTTTGGTAATATTTAATTTTCTGTAAGAAGAATAATGAAAGGAAGAACGCTGTGAAGAATAAGGAAGTTCTTTGATACACACAGGAGCGATTAAGACTACTGCTCGCCACATGGAGGAGCTCAAGTATCAGGTTTAGGAATTACCATTGCCGCCTGCCGAGCTCATTCCCCGGCCGAGCTGGACTGGAAAAGTAACTCCTGGGAATGCCCTGGCCTCGGGTCTGCCCCTGGGGGTGTGGGTGAGGTTGCTGTAACTCTGTAGCAGTTACGCGTAAGAGCATAATTTGGCCTGTGTTACTGTTAATACTCTTTCCAACTAGCATGCCATAGAGACCACAAAGACCGCAAAGTTACTTAAACTGGTGCAAACCCTGGCTTCTCTGAACTATTACTTCTCTGCAGTTTTCCATATCTGCTTCCACAACTCCTCCTCCTGCTACAACATATAGGACTAAGTAAGGGGAAAGAAAATGACTGTAGTTGCTGATAAAAAGTTATTCCTTCCTTACTGTGTAATACCGCATCTTAGACTTAAGTAATGTAGAGTTAGCTCCCAGATCCAGCTGTGCCAACATAAAAGGTCACTGACCTGCAGCTATTTTCAGTCCTTTTCTGTCCTACCAAGAGATTTTTTTACTCCAGGGCTATGTTAGTGGAGCAGTTTATGTGAAAACTCCCTAGTTAGCTTCAGGAAAATCTGTCTGCGTTAGGTAAAATAGCTCACATCGGTCTGGGCTGGCAGTGGTCTTTGCCTTGGTGGATGGACCTGGGAGTGGGGGCTGTGGGCTGTGTGTGTCCTGGTCTGACCAGCTGGACCATCTGGCTGGGTAGGGGTCCCTGTTTTCTGCTCCCCACCTTCATCCTCTTTAATTTAGGCTAGATAATGCTTGTAAACTGGAAAACATTGGTTCTGATGAACTAGGGGGAAAAAAAAGAGAAATAAGATGTAGAGTGGATGCTGCAGGAGGGAATGGGAGAGGGGCTAGAGGCCCCCTGTGCAGCTCGTTTCTTAAAGCCAGGTTTTCACAACCTGCTGACTCAGTATACGTGTTTACCCTTGGTTTAAAGTACCAGTTTTAGGTGCTCCATGTGGCTCTGCCTGACACGTGTGAGAGTGCCTGTGGGAGCAGCTCATCCGGCAGCTCTCAGGGGACACAGCTGGCTACAGTGAGGTGTGGAGTCGGAGGCAGGGATGGGCAATGGACTGGGGAAAGAACAGCAATCTGAGGCCTTTGTTTTCTCTAACAGCTGTCTTGCACTAGGTAGTTCTGGTTGAAAACAGGCTCTTCCCTCCTTTCACAGTAATACAATCATGACTTACGGGCTCTCTTCAGATTAATTCCTGTTGTTATCAGTCTTATCTTTACTGGTGAATTATTGTTGGACTATTATTACTCCTCTCCTTCCCGTAAAATATAACCACTTATTTCTCACCCTTCAACCTGTGCTGTTGATGAGGTTAGGTATGCAACTGGCACAGCTGTGGTACCTGCACTGTGATGTAGGCACACATAAGCTTTTGGAGTCTCCTAGAAAGGAGAAACCACCTCAGAGGCTGTGGTGCAGCTGAAATTCTGCATTTTTCTTGTTATTGCTCTCATTAGGTAATCACTTGGTGGTCTCAGCTGGGGCACTGCATGCTGGTGTGGCAGAAGCCTGAAGAGCTTTGGGGTTCTCCAGCTACTTCTGCTTCCTACAGCTAGCTCATGAGGGAAACAGCAGCCTGTATGTTTTGCAGGAGGCAAAGATAGCAGCAGCAATGGCTAGTTTAAACTTACCATTTCAAGTTACTATGCAAGTTTTAGTAGCATGATACACTAAAACTACAAATCCCAGTCTTCTGAAGTTGATAAGTAATGTATATTCTGAAACTGTTTTACTTTCCTCTCAGGTCAGATCAGTGGAAAAAATATCTAACTTTTAAATTTGTAAATAACTCTGAAAGACTTTCTGTTCTTGTAAATCTTTGGTTGGAAAGGCTAAGATAAATGACATTAGTTGCAACCAGCCTTATTGATACAAAGAATTTCATTTTTACATACTTTTGCCTCTGAAGAATGTTAAATTTCTCAACTTACTTTACAGGGGTGTCTTGCCTTATTTCCTGAGATTTAAGGCACAAAAAAAGAGCGAGCTCATGTCTGCAGTAGTTCAGAAATGTGACACACATGATGCAGCCATGCAAGGGCAGCTGCTGCTCCTGCTGAAAGTTCAGCTGGAAGAGTGGCAGTAGGAATCACTTGTAGAAATTCAAGTTTTTTGTGTGAGCTAATACATTGAGTAAGTTAATTTGGTTAAGGGTGTGGTGAATGCACCAACATAGCACAGAACCTGTTCTAAATTAGCAGTTATGGATGATAAATTATATTTTTTTTAATTACTAGGGGCAGAACATGAAGTGTGCAGTACCAGTAATTGCAAACTACTGTACACTTTAACAAATAAATTATATGCAAAGTTTATTACTGGATTCCAAGGAAATAATAATAAATCGTGTTAAAGATACACATTCTTTTGATTAAAATACACAGTCTTTGTATTAAGACGCAGCAATAGACAGAGTAACATATACTGTTCAAGAAATGCAAAGTAGTCCTAATTTTATAGATCTGGGATGTCAGAAACCTTGGTTTAGGCTGGAGGATCCCCTAACAGAAACCTGAAGTGGTTCAAGTGTGCAGCTGAGCAAATAGAGGGCTCCACTTCATTTGGTGGGAATTTGCATTGGTGGAATTGCATGGGGAACAGGAGTGAGGAGATTTTGGCCAGGGAAGTGCCTTTTGCCTCTGCTTCTTGGCAGTTTAATCTAATTAAAAGAAAGAAAGGTTTCCCAATATAGCTATCCTGTATAAATGTAAGAACTTCATAAAACCCTTCTCTCTCTACTTCAATCATTTAAGCAGCCCATAATGACTCTCAGGTTAAAGAATTAATCTTCAGTTCCATGCTGAAAGTCTTCAAATATGATAATTCTTGAGGGATCTTTCAAAGAGCAGAGTTGTGCCGACCCTTTCAAGCAAGTCATTAATGAAGCAGCTTTGTGATAAATAGTAGTGTGCTAATGACCTGTGGATGGGCTTTATAGAGAAAGGCACTGATCTCCTGGGGTCAGTAAAGATGGTATTGCAGTTTTATGAAGAATAAGGGTGTTAATACTTCTGTTCCAGACACAATCCATCTCAAGCAGTTAAAATCTCTACTGAAATCCCTACTACAGGGTCATTTAGTACCTTTCACTTCTTTACACTTGACTTACGCCTTGTTTTTTTGTGTGCTGTATAGAATTGCTGTTGTATGCAACAGCCACTGAACTCATGGCTGTTAAAAGCTATACTTCTGGTTCTGGAAGGATTTGGAAGGGCTTTTTTTTTTTTTTTTACGTCTGTAAGGCTTTTTGCGATTCTCAGAGAGGGGCATGAATGCAAGGCTTTCCATTCTTAATGTGCCAAATCTGGAGTTTTCCCCCAGGCCCCGATTCTTTGGGAGTCAAGTGGTGCTTAAGGCGGCCTGTGGTCCAGCCAGAGAGCCTGGTACACCTGCCGCTGTGTTGTGCCTGCTGCAAACCTTGGACTCCAGCAGTTTCAGTGACTTTGAGAGGATTTCAGTGGGAATTCCTACCTGCAGGTGCTGTGTTGCCACGGTGCTGTTTTCTAGGTGTGTTCTTGTGGCTGTTCCCTTGTACAGCAAAGGGCTGTATTTGACCTTGGAAATACAGCAGGAAAAAAAAAGGGATCATACCTCTTTGTTCCGTTGAACAGATAAAATAGATCTTGACATTTTTTTTTAATTTTCTCTTTTACCCTTCTTATTCACATTCTAAAAATTAGGTGTTACTTTCCTCGCAGTCTTGAAAACCTGGATGATTGTAAATTTATACAATTGCTCTTCAAAGGTAACATCTATTTTTTTCACTCAATTTCCTAGTCAGCCTTTCTGTTAGTCTTCAGTGTTGGTTGTAGAAACTAAAGAGCTATAAGTGAGTGTCATTAGGACTTGCCCCCTTTTCGATGTCGGCTAGCAACATCTCTGCATCCCCCATCCCTCTACCCCCAGTCTAGAACATCCCTCAGCAAAGCAAGGGATGGGTAAGATTGCTATTTCAAAGGTAAAAGTACTTAGAAACACCTTCACACTGGCCAAAGGAAAGAAACATGGGGGACTGGAAACTCTGTGAAGGTAATACTCTCTGCTTCTATGGCAAGGCAATGCACTGGGCAGAAGTTGTTGCAAAGCTGGAATGGCTGTGAACTTGCTGGCCTCTTTTGGTGAAACATTATTTTGGCCCTGTAGTTGAGTTCTGCTGCTCTCCCTCCTCCCCTGATAATCCCTGGCTAAATTTGAGGTGGGGGGAGACAATATTGGAGGATTTTGAAGAGAGCTGTGTTTATTCATGTAACTAAATGAAACAGCAGGTGTAGTTCTTTGGAATGATCGAAACTTTTTAAAATTTAAATGTCTAATATAGATCCTTAATAACTGATCTGATTCTTTTCAGGGGTGGTCAGTGGTCTCCAGATCCTGGGGGAGGGAATGTTCAAGTCCTTTTAAACAAAGATGTTTTTTCTGATGCCCTAATCCTCAAATTCTTGTGCCTGAGAACAGAGAGGAAAAATTCAGAAATTTATTCAGATGTTTCAACTGTGCATTCCCTAACAGACCTGCATAAAGTGTACAATTGCAGAATGAGAAGAATAAAGCTCTCCAAATCTGTAAAGCACCAGAAATGTGTTTGAAGAGCTACCCTGATATCTCCTAAGCTAGATGAGATAATGCATGATTAGAATATTTATAATCACTGATGAGAAGTAGGAATAATAATATTCACTAGCTGCAGTATCCTTTAACTTCCCTGCAGGTTGAAATGCCTGTTAAAGTAGTTGTAGCATGTGGAGTGCTAATACAATACATAAGGATCATTGTGGGGAGAAAAGGTTTTAAAATAACTTCTCAGTCTGCCATTTTTCTCTTTGTCTGGGAACGAGATCTCACTTTGCTCCTAGATTTAAATCCTGCTTTGATGAAATGCCTTAGGAGAGCCACCTTTCAAGGTACTGTCCTCTGTCTCCTTCTAGAGTTAATATTTACTTAGAAAACATTATGAAAACTAATGCAGAGGATTTTTCAGACATTAATAACACACTCATTTTCTTTACTAATTGCTGAATGGATTTGCATTAAACCTGTACATTTTCATTTCAATTACGTGCAGCCTTTTTTTGAGTTGAGTGAAGGTATTTGAACTTTTCTAGCATGTGGCTGAGTTTCAGCTGCCCCTTTGAAATGCTGTTTAAGATTGTAATCCTCCAAGCAGTCTAGCACAAAGCTCAGCTGGAACTGCACCAGAACGATTTGCAGGATGGAAGCCACTGTAGCACTTCGGTTCGGTCTAGTGGAGAAATCAGAAAACCTTCACAGATCCAGCAGAGAGCTCAAGAAATGGGAAGGTTTTCAAAGTTTCCTTGCCTCCTTCCAGCCACCCTCAAGCACCTGCTTTGTGAGGAGCTGTCTTTGGCTGAGATTTTTTTTCAAAACCTTAGTCTGCTTGTCTCTTTTTCAGAATATGAGTTTTCAAGAAAAACATTGTGTAGGCTGAGAGACGTGCCAAAATTAGGAGTTAACAATGCTGTATTATGGATATTATGACTGTGCTCTTCAAATGTTTCCAGTAAGCCCTTGTTCAGTCAGCTTTAGTCTTTGTGTGATTCCAGTTTCCAGAAATCCAGCTTTGTATCCCTTTGATACTCTGTCAAAATCTCCCCCTCTCCTGTCTTTTCTGTATGCTGCCTCTGAGGGTTTAGTCCTGCAAGATGTTGAATGTACTGGATATAATTAGAGGCGTGAAAAATTCTTATGTGCATCGATTGTTGCTCTCACCAACTACTTATCATATGCCAAGTGCTTCACAGGCACGTAAGGTAAAGATGCCATTCCAGGTGTCTCTCCACATACTAACAGTATGTATGTTAGTGGTAGTCCTTTCATTCCTGAAATTACACACATACATTACTGCACTGGGACTGAAATGCTCAGCATTTTGCAGAATCACGGTCTTGAAGACTATCCATGGTGTGAAGTTTGCTGTGTCTACCCAGAAAACACTTTGTATGCTGATTATATAAAATAGAGAGCAAGCCAAGCATGTTCCCGGTGGAGTAAGTGACCGCAGACAGGCCCACAGCTGCAGCTGTACAGCAGCTCCCAGTTCCTGCCCTCAGCAAATTACCTCCGACACTGAAAAGCAGAGTTCTGAGGAAAGGAAAAGAGCCTGATTCTTGTTAGGGCAGGAGGCCTCTGCTTATATCATAAGCAGATTTTTTTTTTTTCTGAGGAAGAAACAGATATGACAAATACTTGCCAAATATGACAGATGAACAGACTTTTACAGAGCAATGGTATCTTGTGCGGTTTGATTGCTCACTGTTTGGCAGACCAACTCCAGGGAGCTAGATGACTACATGTGAGCTTCACCTCACTGACTCAACATGACTGTAATGCTCTCCTTTAATATATGGAATGTCTTTGTTATACTTTGCTCCTTCAGATTTCCAATAGAAAGTAATTTTTAGTATTTCTGCGTCTACAACTTTTATAACAAGTAGACCATAAATCCCCTCTCTAATATTGTGTGCTCTGTAGTACTGGTGATTTATCACAGGGATAATTTTATAACTTGAGTCACATGAGGACTCAGGTTGTAAACTGTGTCTTTGTTCTAAATCTTCAGCAGTTTGTTCTGACCCAGCTCGCTGCAACACTTCCAATTCCCTCCTGAATATGCTTTAGAGTAAGTTGTGTGGTGGAATTTTTATACTTGCTTTTACTGATATCACACTGAACAAATGAAGAGAGAGAAATATTATGCTATGCTTTTATAATTTTGTTTTTGATGAGAATTTTATTCTTAACCAATGTTTCTGCTCATCAATGCAACTAACTTTGATTAAAACACTGAAGTTTTCTTATCAAGAGTTTGTATATATTTATCCTGCAAGCCCAAGTACTCTATCTTTTTTTTTTTTTTAAGTACATTCTGTGAGCTGATTTAAGAAAAAATGTTTTTTGCAGAAAGAAAACTTGTCATTACACAGTTTCAAGGACAGGAAATACTTCAGTTTTCTAAAAACCTGACATAATGCAAGTTAGCTAAGGTACAGCGTATGTGTCGAGCAGTGCCTATTTATGGCAAGTCCAGTGCATGTGGGGTCCTTTGGCTGTCCCTCTTCACACCACCCAAGCATAGTGCAGCTCCTTGTTTGCATCACCTTACATAAGTACAACGCACAGACTTTTAAGTCCGGATTTGCATCCTTCTGAAAACTAAAAGAGAAGATAAATTTCCTTCCAAAGCACTTGGTATCTCTATACCAGTCATCTGTAAAGCTTCTCAAGGGGCATCTCTTTTGTGACCTTAATGCACTACTTGCACATCCCAGACTCTTGATACATAATCTTTTAAACAGCAGGAAGAGCTCTGCTCTGTGATACTAAGACTTTTACAAAGATGAGTCATGTTTGTGACACTGGGCATATTTAAACTACTTACCCTATACATCTGTTTAAACTGATGTAGGTAAAATAGGCAGTTACTGAAGACAGCCCGTAAATCTGGCATTCTTTCAAGGCCTAGAGCAATCAGTTAGTGCCAGTGCAGAGTCATGGAATAAATTTTAAAGTAATCACTTTATGCCAAGTCTTTCTTAATGTACTTGCAGGTCTAGTGGTAATAGGAAAGAAAAAGAGAGCGATAGCTCATCTGGGAATGATTCTATTATGTAGCATAATCCAAAGCTATACAGAAAAACATACTGTGAGCAGGAGTGGTCTCTAGAGGTTTGGTTTGTTGTTGGGTTTTTTTGTTGTTGTTTTGTTTTTTTTTTTGTTTGTTTTTTTAATCTTGAAAGACCGCTTTCTTGCCACTGACAAGACTTTACATCAGACAGTTCAAAAAAGTGTGGCATTTAGCTTAATTTTGCTCTTTTGAACTTCAGTGACTCCGTTTTGCCACTGAGTGGGAGTAAAGTTAGAATAGTGCTGAATATTTTTGGCAGTTTTTTTCAAGGTGGTAATTTTCTGTATTTGCAAAAAACCTCTACCTGCTTGACACATAGAAATAATACATTTCAGGCTAACTCTTGGGTATTTTATGGAGCCATAGAGAATTTCGGAAAATTTGGAGCAGAATCTCTACATTTGCTTCTCTACTCCAGTTAGTAGTAAATAAAAATATTTTTTTGCATGTATGTATGTGCTCTTTTAGATATACAGAGGTAGAGCTTAGCTGAAGTTACTGTGTATTGAAAATTTTGGAGTATTGTTTTGTTGTTTTTTTTCTCAGCTGAAGTTGTGTGTAGAAACTTAGTCCCCATTGGGAACCATTGATCTAGAACTGTTGCTTCTTTTAAATATAAAAAACCTAAACCCATTCATTTAAAGAGAGCATCACTAGGTAGGCTTTTTTGAATATTTTTTCAGTAAAGCTGCCTACATCCCTGCTTATGATTTAAATAGAGGCAAGACTGCCTTTTAACACTGGAGTACTTAGTGCACCGTCGGAGGTCACAGTATATTGATTTTAGTTGTCTCTTTCTCTGGCACTGCCGTTTCTCTCCTTCCTTTCCGCCCTTTAATTGAGACCCACAGGCTATTCAGCAGGAGCAGGTCTAGATTAGCATTTCTGTCAGTCGCAAAGTCCTGTGATCTGATACTGTTTCCTTCACCAGGTCTGACAGTCACTTCTGGTGTATCCTGTTAGCTTTCCACAGGGCCCAGGGCTTCTTGCAAAGGCTACCTCTAAAGCTGTTTGGCAAATTATAAGACAAACTGATGAAACTGGAATGGTTTCCAGTTGTTTGACTTGGTCAGGATGAGTTGCTAAGCTCACGTATGACCCCCTTCCCAGTGGTTTCAAGGCGCAAAGCCTTGCTGAAGTTAAGCAGTAGGGCATGCCACAAGCCCTGCATCCCAAGTGACGCTCTTGTATGGCTACGCTGACCAGCCTTATGTTTCCGCACCTTTGCAAAAATGGAAAAGGAAAAAAGATTCTCTGAGCATAAATCCCTTCTCAACACCACCTAGTAAACTGAAAATAGACTTGGGAAGAGTAGTGAGGGCTCTCCTTCTAGCCTCTGTGCAGAAAGGTTTTTGAAATGGAATTTCAAGGATACATTGTTGGAAGCTTGGGGGACGGTTGATTGCTACCTCTAAGAGACCTGTAAAAGCAAGTGAGGGAACTGGGGCAGACACTTCTCCAGTAGGAACCTACTGATTCACATTTATTGTAAGATCTGGCTCTGTGCCCAAGAAACAGGATTTCCACCTTGCAGTATCCTCTGAAGAGCAGATCCTAAAAAAGAATTTGTTTCTTTGCTAATGGATTTTGCTCTCTTGCATGTCTGTAAAAGTTTTTATGTGACTATGGGCTTATTAAAATCCTAAATCCTACTGGGGAGGGTGAGAAATCATTGCTTTTGAGATGTAGGTTCTTTAGGCAACACCTCCAAGAACGTCTAAAACTTGTTATAGTGTTTGTATCTGACTTCCTTTCTGTTTACTTACAGATCATAAAGAAAGAAAAAAACCAAACCAAAACAAAACAAAAAAACAAACCAACCAAAAAAACCCAACAAAACAAATAACCAGACACAAAAATTCAGAGATTGGATTTGCTCAGGAAAAAAAAAAAAAGATTGACATGAAAGACAGGAGGGAATTCAAACTGCTTTAAAGATCCATTTAAAGAATTCTGAAACTAGAAAATTTTTTTCTTTAAGAGTAGCAGATGTTATAACATATAACCCCTCCCCCAGTTTTTAATGGAATGTGAAACTGTTGGACATTCTCTTTTGAAGGAGCTAGACACAAGAGTATAGATCTTTGTTTCAGGGAATTTGAGAATGTATCAGACATCTCTGTGTATAAGGGGACTTTGAAGTATATTACTAAACTTTGTACTTGAAAGAATTAAAGGGTGTTATATAGCTTTGTGAGAAAGAGATCTTCAAAGCACACTGAGCAGTAGTGAAAAGATCAGCAGTTACTAAATTTACAGTAAAGAAACCTAGTAATTCTTCCTTTTTATGTATAATAGCAACATGAAATTTATGGAGAAGGCATGTAAGATTGTGACTGAATGGATCAGTCAATGGGATATACAGAATTCTTTATCACTTAGTATTTTAAATCCAGATAATAGTGATGAAACAGCAACGGTTGTTCAAGGCATTAAGTGGAATGCTGTGGTCTTCAACTTTAAATGGATTCTTCTCTTCAAAATAACTGTGTTGACCCTTGATTTTCTGCATTTTGATTAACGGAAGCTGTGGTTTTATCATAGAATCATAGAACCATAGAATGGTTTAGGTTGGAAGCGACCTTAAACATCATCTAGTTCTGACCCCCTTGTCATGGGCAAGGACACCTCCTACTAGACCAGTTTGCTCAAAGCCCCATCCAACCTGGCCTTCAACAATTCCAGGGATGAGGCCTCCACGGCTTCCCTGGGCAACCTGTTCCAGTGGCTCACCACTCTCAGACTGAAAAATTTCTTCCTAATATCTAATCTAAATCTACCCTCTTCCAGCTTGAAGCCATTACCCCTCATCCTATCACTACATGCCCTTGTACAAAGTCCCTCCCCAGCTTTCTTGTAGGCACCCTTCAGATACTGGAAAGCTGCTACAAGGTCTCCCCAGAGCCTTCTCTTCTTGGGGCTGAACAATCCCAACTCTCTCAGCCTGTCTTCATAGGAGAGGTGCTCCAGCCCTCTGATCATCTTTGTGGCCCTTCTCTGTTAAGCTATTAGAAGTCTGTTAGATTGCTGGGCACTGATCGTACTTCTAAGTTGTAACCTACACTGGCGATGTTCTGTCTTGTAATATTTCAAGAAAATTTCTGGAGAGATGGTGTAAGAGAGAAAAAAATCCAAGAATTTATGTATTGTAAAAGGAAGCTGAGAGGTGTATAAGGATGCAGGACCTTAGGGTGTAAGTATACACATGGGAGGACCATGAATCCCTGGAAACAAGAGCCAGTGGAATGGTGACATATGGTTGCTTTGATTGAATTTGGATTTTGAAGGCCGTGTCTGATAGGTAGACTGGCACAAAATAAACTAGGATGTGAATTTACAGTGCGCTACCTACTCTGTGCTAGTTGCTCTTTTGCACATTTTGATATGCTTGAAGGAAGGGATGCCATCCAGAGGGACCTTGACAGGCTTGAGAAGTGGTCCAATGTGAACTTCATGAAGTTCAACAAAGCCAAGTGCAAGGTCCTGCACTTGGGCTGCAGCAATTGCCAGTATCAATACAGACTGGGGAGTGAATAGACTGAAAGCAGCCTTGTGGAGAAGGACTTGGGGGTACTGATGGATGAAAAATTTGGTATGAGCCAGCAAAGTGTGTTTGCAGCCCAGAAAGCCAGTCATATCCTGGGCTGCATAGCAAGGAGTGTGACCGGCAGGTCAAGGGATGTGATTCTGTCCCTCTGCTCCACTCTCATGAGACCCCACCTGGAGTACTGTGTTCAGCTCTGAGGTCCCCAGCACAAGGAAGACATGGACCTGTTAAAGCAGGTCCAGAAGAGGGCTATGAAAATGCTCAGAGGGCTGGAACAGCTCTTCTCTGAAGAGAGGCTGAGAGAGTTGGGGTTGTTAAGCCTGGAGAAGAGAAGGCTCCTGGGAGGCCTTATTGCAGCCTTTCAGTACTTATGAGGGGGCTTATAAGACAGATGGATTGTTTTTACCGGGGCCTGTAGTGACAGGGCAAGGGGTAGAAATTCTTTACAATGAGGGCGGTGAGACAGTGGAACAGGTTGCCCAGAGAAATTGTGGGTGCCCCATCCCTGGAAGCGTTCAAGGTCAGGTTGGATGGGGCTTTGAACAACCTTAGTTAGTGGAAGATGTCCCTGCCCACAGTGGGGGGGTTGGAGTAGGCGATCTTTAATGGTCCCTTCCAACCCAAACTATTCAATGATTCTTTGCTTCTATATTAATAGTAAATATTAGGTGTGCCCAGTACCTTTGATTTCTTTGGAACCAGGATAATCCACCTTGCATAAAGGCATCATTATTTTCCATGTAAGTAGTGACTAAATGCAGATTTATTTCATTCCCTGTATCCGTGGCTTTTAAGCTTATCCTAAGAAAGATGTTGCTTAGAAGTACTTGGAAGAAGTGAGTGTAGCAGGAGGAGTGGGCTGATGCGAGGACTGGATTAGGGAATGGGGCAGGCAGGACTAAGACAGCTGCAGCTGGGAGAAGACACTGACAGTGATGAGAATCAGTGATCAGGAGCAGAGGAAGGCGATGGCTAGCAGGAGCTGTCAGCTGACTCAGGGACAGAAGTTTGCTACACCAACTTACTGTGCATTAACGTTGCCATGTAAAGAAGCCTTAAATGACTAAAGCAAAACCCTGTACCCAGAAAAGCTGCTTAGACTGTCGTTCTTCCAGATAATAAATTATGAGAGCTAGTTTTATACCTCGGTCTTTGAAAAAGAAAAAGAAAAGAAACCATCCCCATTTTTGCTCCTTCTCCAAGTGACAGCAGTATGCCATCAACTAAATCAATGTAAATGAGCGCTGACTTCAGTGTTTTCTCACTTAGACATGAAAGTATTGAATATTTCTTCAGTGGTGTTTTATTCAAATTTACCAGCTGGAAAGAAGGGGGAGAAGCTGTGACTCCAGAGACTTGCTGTCAGCTGTGCCATGCATCTCCAGAGACTGCTAGAGCTTTGTCCTATATATGGCTCCCGAGGGTTGCCTACACTCTCATTATCCTGTTGTTTTTTTCCTTTTGCGGGTTCACAAGATGTATGAATGGCTAAGGTCAGTACCGAACTCGGTGGCACTGCTACATCCTGACAGAAGGTCACACTTCCTTTTTGAAGACAGATAATTTGGTAGTGTCAATGTCTGTTTACATATGGGAAAAGAGATGAAAAGCCTGTAAGATCTTATATTGTTCCCCTTCCCAGTATCTTGCAATAAATGCCATACAAAAACCATTAAGTGAGGCACAGCTGTAATTCTGATACACTATTATAGAGCAAGTACTTTCAAAAGTATCCATTGGAGGACACTAGAACACAACAAATCACAGGAATTATGGTGATCCTATTTTTTCTTTAAAATCCACATTTCTCTTTCAAAGAAGAAAAATGAAAGTAGAACATTTTCTTGTTTACATAACACAGTCTGAAAATCCATTATTACCTGACTGTTTTTCTTTGTCTGTCACACCTTCTGTAGCTCCATTACTGCTTTGTTTTTGTTTTTGGGACCGGTGGGATGTTCTTACTCTCTGGCTGCTTGTATAATCACTTGTTCTAATTTTAGATAATACCCAGATGGGTTCGAGCTTTCCTGTTCATTTTTTATTTTTTCCTTTTCAGCTTTTGATCACTTGTAAATGTTACATTAGCTTTTGTATCTCATTTATATTTAAAATGATTAGTATCCTTGCATCTCACAGAAAAATTTTAATGAGTAGCCAATCACTAGTAACATAACTGAGTTATAACTCAGATAAATTAGTGCTGGATTGAAGAACGCCTTTGACTCAACATGCTTCTCTGTGAATGGAAAAACAAAGATCTCAGAGTTTGATTCAATCTAAGACAAATAAAATCTCATCTGCCCTCTCTGTGGCAGCATCCTACTCCTTTCTTCTCACTTCCATTGCATTCAAAATTGCAGCTACTGAAATTATTTTCCCACTTTGCCATTCAGAGAGTGGAGGTAGAAGTTAACTGTGTTGCACTTAAGCTTTGTTAGTCCTTACTTCTAAGGTCCCTTATAGCACTGTGCTTTTCTATCAGTTGTATTATTCACACCTGTGGTTTTAACCTCAATTTTCTCCCCAACTTCCATGCTGGTCCCTCGTTTCTATCTGTAGCAATCTTTCCTCTCCATGTGAAATACACTGGTAGTAAGATATGATGACTTGCCTTGAAATGTTCTCTTGGAACTAACCCTTAAACATGATGCTTTTATTCATATCTTGCTTCATATCTGATTTCAATGTGTGGATATTTTGAAGAGTAATGTATGAATAAGGGTTCAGTGGGTGTGGTGGGAGGAAGAGAGATAGGAGTTGTGGATAGGATAGCGTGTGCTTTCTGGTCTTACTACTCTGGTAACTTTGTGATTCCTTCACTGTCACTTTTTATGTTTCCTTGTTCCATTATGTGTGAAGTAGGTTGTGTTTTCACTTTTATATTCACTTTATAAAGCCATGCATAAAGTATTTATTCTGTGGCTGTTAATGTCATAGTAGTTTCCAAAGAGAAAAATATTATATTAAATACTTTTTATAAATAATTCAGTTGAATTTAGCTTTTCACTCCTTATTTTTGCATAGGGTCAAGCTCTGGAGTGGTAAGTATCTTTATACTTCAGTGACCTTTATACAACTGCAGGTTTAGTTCCTAGTTTAGTTTAAAGGGCAAACTAATGCTTTGCAAAGTTCAGAAATCAATGTAAGTACGCACACAGAGAAACCATGATCACACATGACATTTCCATTTTATTGCGCACAAATTTAACTGTGGATCACAAGCTTGAGTTAGTATTTTGTGTTTCCATTTGCCTGTTACATTGCATGTGGTGTTTGTCTCTCTGCCTATGCTTGTGTGCAAAACCCAGCCATTGTATTTAATTGTTTTAAATTGTAATGTAATAGTGAGAAGGAAGTACCGATGGAGGGATTTTCTATTTAGAAGGGGGCTTTACAGTCATATGTCTGATTAATTTATTCCTATCCCCTACTGTTACACTCCTCAAATGATTTACTGATGGAAACCTCTGGGCGTCAAAACATTTAATAATAGAATGGATCAGATAAGAAGCCTTAAAGACAGGGTCTGGTATTATTTAGTAAGAGCTACTATTGCTACTTAATTCTAGACCTCACCATCTTCTACAATCTTAGAGGGGCAGCCTGCTAGGAAAGCTATTTGTCACAAACAACTTTTTCACCTCATTTTTCTTGTGCAAAGGAGAAAGGTGAATGGATAGCCTTTGTGTTATCGAAACGGTGTGTATATAAGCAAAGCAGTCAAATCTCTAAGATCTAGCCTGCTTATAATGGGGCAGACTTCTCCCCTGCTGCTCATGTCAAGTGTTGTCTTTTTCTTTTGATAGCGTTGCTAGTTTCCCTGGCTCTAAGTACTATTTGACATTGTTCAGGTAACCCAGCCTGGCTCAACGCTTGCACTTAAGATTGTGTTTCACATTTAGGGAGAAATATGAATTGAATAATATCAAATTGAAGCTCAAAAATTCAAAAGGAATTATGTCCGAAGTGGTTAGAAATCCCTAAAACAATCTTCTAATTTGATATTTGAGATTAAAAAATGTAGCATATTTCCAAGTTTATGTGACTGCTTCCTTTGAGGAGTTATTTAAACTCTACCTTTGAAGGCTATAATTATTATCCAAATTGCATAATACCGTGAAATTGTTGCAGCTTCCAGAAGCCTTTAACCTCTATTATGGTAACTCCAGTTCCTGCTCATCTGCAATTCATCAGGTACGCCAAGTCTTATGTGCTTTGGAGCTCACAGATGGGATGGAATTGAATTCTCCTTTTACGTCGATGATAAATTACTAATGAATCCAATATAAGCAGGCTGAAGAGAGATGGTGACTGTTTCAGACTTGCCACTTCAACCCATGAACATTAATATTCAAGGACTTCAGTTAAAATTAAAGAGTATTTGATTCTAATGCTAGTCAGGAACGTTCCTCTGTAGTTGTGTTCAAAGTTGTCATTTGTTTGAGTCTTTTCAAATCTAGACTATCTGCCATGCTCAAATTTCTCTTGCTTATGCATCATGGGTTCCTGACATGAATGTTTTTTAAAAACAGATATCGTTAAATTAATATGAAGAGGCATGCTGTCATTTGAAAAAGATCAGGTGGATACCCAGAGCTAAATTGAATTTAACTCCAGGAAAATAAATTGGAGGATAATTGACATAAGACAGGAGATTTATTTCACTGGAACTTTTTTGCAAAATGTAGCAGCCACAACTTACAAAGTATCCTTGGAAAGCTGGAGTCCTCTTTGTTCCACAGGTGTCTGTGAAGTGTCTGCAGTAGAAGCCTGCAAACCACACATAACTCTTTGAAAAGACGAGAAACGTGCTCTGCCTCTGCTTCCATTCTGCTGTGCAATTTGGTGCTTTTCTACATATGAGAAAGTGGCTGCACAAGGACTTAATGTGCACATGACATACTGTGGTTTAAATTGCTCTGCCATCACTCCACTGCAGGTTGGGTTTATTCATACATAGAGCAAAGCAGAGATTTGCCCCAGCAGATTCCACCTGTCAGCAGAAAGACACCCTTCTGAAGGGAGGACCTTAACGAACCGTGACCGTGAGCTGGTGCTGTCCTAGTGCAGGTCCGCCAACAGTCCTGCAGTGAGCAACCACTAGAAAAGCTATTTGGAATAAATCAGCTCTTAAAGACAAGGTTTCTCAGTGTAGATGATGGGGGGAGAAAGTTAAATAAGTATGATTTGGAAGAACAGGCAGAGCTGCTGAATGTCCCAGGTAGCTAGTGGAGGGAATTCCTTATCTGAGCTTTATCTGAGGGCGCGCACTCTCTCTC
>VFFE01007779.1:440403-484643 GCA_008921705.1 Burhinus oedicnemus | reverse complement strand
AAAGTCTCTGCCTTCACATTGGCCTAGACTTATGTTCGTGTTATTTTACTAAGCTGCAGCTGTGTTGACTGCAGCGACATACAGTAATTCTTGTTGGTGTACACTAATTGTACGCCCTTCAGTATCTCCATTATTAGTCCCTGCTCTTGTTCATTAGTTTAACCATAAAAACTTGCTTTTGAGAAGTGCTGATACTGGGTCAAGATCTGGGTCTGTCAAATTGCATAGCTGCACTCAGGTAAAGTTTAGTGTCTTGATTCCACCAACACAAGGTGTTTCTGATCCAGGCTAGACTTACAGCCACATATTGAAGAAGGCTGCCAATGGGGAGAATGTAGCATAACGTGCCCACTGCCCTCTTAGCACAACCAGACAAATTCTAGCCTCAGCTTGGAACTTCTTGACTTCTATGACTGTAAGTCAAACCATTTCAACGTAGTTTTTTGTGATTCAACATATTAGAAATTCACTTTGACAGGTCTGTTGGATAAGATCACCTCAGTGATATCCGAAGCTACGAGCTTTATATTTCTGATTGTTGTTTTCAGATAGGGAATCAGAAAAATTTAATCTCCTTTTTTGCCTTTTTTTCTTTTATCCTTTTTAAATGCAGTGGTGGCATCTATTAGTTATTTTCCCTGAATCCATCTTAGAAAAACTGAACAGGACTTTTTCAACTAATCTTTCCTCAGAAGCCTTATGTACATAGAAAACAGAAGTTGTGTAGTGTCATAAATACCGTATAATTTCATGCCAAAGTATGTGAGACAAGGAGCAAAACATGGTGAAATTAAAATAACATTGCTCCATATTCACATCTGTGGTCATGTTTCTATTTGATACTGTTGCAAACAAACCCTTAGTTCATCAGATAGTAACAGCTGCTAACTGTAAAAAAACCACACAATTTTTTTGTTTTTCAGGTATCTTTATTTTTCAGTAATTCTCCAAGAATGACGAGCTGAGTACATTCCACCTGCAACAACACCATGTGTTCACAAGCAATTACAAATAATATTTTTCTGCCTGAAAAGAGAGTGGAATTCTGAGATCTTGGGTTTGAAGAAGCAGTCTTGGGGCAGGGTGGCAGGAAAGCAATGAAGGAGCAGTTTATGTGATGCTATAGAGAAAGTACAGGGCAGAGCTCCATCTTATGAAAAAAACATTAAGTTCTAAGTGGGCCTTAAGTCCATTTCAATGGTCCCTTCAGTCTCTGCTGACAAGTCTAGAAGTGACCAAGTAGGTACACAAATGCTCTTCAAGCAAAATGCTACTGCACAAAATGCCGCTCTTAACTCAGTCATTATCCTGGTTAATGGTCTGCTCCGTCCCCTGGTTAAACCTGACCTACTTCTGTCCAAGTCCCTGCTCCTTTACAGTCCCCCTGCCTGTCCTTTGCCACATCACGTATTCTCCTTGCCTCTCTTTACCCACCTTTAAAAAGAGTGAGTAGTGCTTTTCTACACAACAATTTCTTGTTTCAAAATATTTTATTATAGCCTGAGATGACCAACAAATATGGAAAGGGGACTTAGAATTGTCCAGAGAATGAAAAACTTCTTGATTTGCATCATAGGAATGGAAGATTAGACAAAATCTTTTGAACTCTTGAATGAAACTCCTGTTCCCCTAACTGTACTGTCGTATAATCAGAAAGAGACTGAGTCCTGTGTGCCCTCTACTCTCTCCAGGAGGTTAGCTGCTATACTGGCTAAAAAGGCACCTTCTAACTTTCACCCAAATTTATTTGTGGTTAGTTTTATGTCTACTTGTTCTTGTTCCACCTTGAACTTGAATTTAAACATGTGACTTCCTTTCTTAGGGTTTCTCTCCCATTATACTTCTGGGTAGCAATTGCACTTCTTCAGTCTTTTTTTTTTTTTTTTTTTTTTTTTTTTTTTTTTTTTTTTTTGCTAGGTTTATTGTCTCAAAATAAGAAAGACTGCTACTGCTGCTTCCATCTGTGTGCCCCATCTGAGGAATGAGTGTACACAGCAGAGTCCCTGTCATGGATTCTGTCATGGATCAAAATGACCTCTTCTCAGCTGTCACTTTTAGAGTTCAGATTTGTAGTGTTGGTACTTGGAAGAAGCATTTTGCTGGGGAGCAAACAACAGCTCTGTTGAGGACTAGACCTGTGAAAATTTGTAAGCTGAAAAGTCCTGATGATTTCCTGCAGCAGGCTTTGTACTAAGCTTTAGGTGTGATGAACCATCGTGTAAGTGCTTTGAAGGTGACTGAATAAATCGTGTGGAATTTGAACCAGCCTCCAGAGACACAAAATCTAATGGAGTGTACGAAGTTGCTTGTTAGATATGAGCAAATAGGAATGCAGCCTTCCGGAAAGGGGGCAGAAAAAGTTCTGGGTGATTGGATTAGTTGATTAAATACTTATTATGAGTTATGCATAGTTAGAATAATGCTAGCCTAAATAAATAATAAAAAAAAAGTCTGTAGTAATTCCTTAAGGAGAAATTTTGCCACTTGTTCCTACCTTCTTTGAGTTGCAGTTTAACTATATAACCTTGCCTGCTCTATAAAGCTAATTCAGAGGAAGGGAGGGATTGAACTCGGACTTCAGACTGGATTCCTAGGTAACTCCATCCATGGACTTCTCAATTTTATTCCACAGTGAATGTCTGTGGTTTGTGTGGTCTGGAAGTAATTATTCTGGATTCATCTATAATTCCTTTTTGTGTAAGCAAGTCTTTACTGCTGTCAGATAGTCTTTGTGTCTGGAATATTTGTATCTGGATAATCAATAATTCAGACTCTTTTATAATTTATTATAGAAATTATTAATTAATTAGAACCAAATCTTGTTCTTTCCGGCAGTGGGGATGGAGCTGGCTTAATGGCAATGAAGTTGTACTGTTCCTGATCTTAAATAACTGGACAATGGAAAAGTGGAGACAAAAAGGGAGCAAATGAGCATGAGTTTTTGCTATTATGCCCAGGCAGCATAGAAACATAGAATCACAGAATGGTTTAATATACTCTGGTACAGGAACATAGCGAAGAAAGCATACTTATTGTTACTTACAACTTACTATAAAATCTTAATGTTACCAGCTATGCTTTGGGTATGCCAGGGCTAGATTTCATCATTTTCCCCACTTCCTGCCCCCCTGCAGTCATCTCTGCTCTCCCACTTCCTGCCCAGAGGGCTGCTGCTTTCCTCTTGGCTCCTCCACTCTTTCTGCAGGAGCCAGGGGCACGTGGGAACTGATGATTTTCTACCCTGCTGCTCCTACAGAGAGCTAGTCTGAGCTTCCCTTTTGTGACAGGCTGACAAAATCAAAGTAATATTAATCATCATAGATAATTGCAATCAGAGCCTAGTGTCTAGAGAATTTTTTGGCTTAGCTGAGGCAGGAGGGAAGCCTTTCTTTGGGTGGGTATAGAGAATCCTGCTTCAGAAGGAAATTATTACTAGCAAGGGACTGCACCTTATGCCACACCATTGCCACCACCACTATGCTTGGACTGAGCTATTTGCTGTTGAGACTTGTTGCTCAACATCTCTTCTCAAAGATCAGTGCCTAATGAAAAACATGACAAAGAAGTTTCAGAAGGTGTTAGTAAATCTCAACTCCTCTTTCATTTTAGTTTTTATTCTGATATTTCTTTGCTAATGTTGTATTTGTGAATGATTGATAGGACCTGACACTATAAAATGATGGTCAAAATTTGTGGATTTCCATCTTGACTCAAGAAATTTCAATTTCACCTTTAAGGTTGAATTCATTAGGCTGCGGTCTCCCGTTAACTGGAAGACTCTTTCCTCCATTCCATTTCCTTAGCTTTAATTAAACTTGTTTCTATTATATGAACAAGAATGGATTTTGATTTATGGGAAGATTTGTTTGATAAGGAGTTAATGTTCCTATTGTCCTTTCCTACCACTAGCAATCCCAGTGAGTGTCAGTGGCTGGTAAGTCAAGATGATAACCTGGGTGCATTATGCTGGTAGCTTATAGAAGTAGTCAGGTACTGCTTAAAGTTGTTTTAAAATTATGCAAGATAGAGCATAAAACTTACAGAATTATTCAAATGCATTTAATCAGTATTAAAAACAAGATCCACATTTGCATTCTTTCTTTTTGTATGTAAGTGTGCACACCATCTGATAAGCTAGAACTGTGGAAGGTCATCTAGAGGAAGAATGGAATAAAATTTTCCCTGTCTGTGAAAACATCTGCAGATCTAAAATAAAAAAAGTGGGAGGAGGGGGGAAGACAGTGGAATGAACCAGAAATTCTAACAGGGACATGGGTTGCTTACAAATAAGTATAAACTGTCTCCGTAAAACAGACAGTTCAATAATACAGCACAGGGGAACTGGATAACTGGAGCTGATGATCATTGATTCAGCATAGATTAATTTGAGGATGCCAATATCTACTCTTTATTGGGAGTGAGAATACAAGACGCCAGTGAGCGCTCATTTCAGACCTCATGACTGTGCTGAGCCTCTGTTTTAGTTGGATATGGCTGTGGTGGGGCAGGGAATAAGTTTCAAACCTATTCATTTTGTGGCTGACCATTGTACCAGCAACTTGGCTCTTAGAGTGGCTGCCAGTTCACCTGTGGTGATTTCAGCTGTGAATACTCTGACCCTAGCAGTACCAGTGCAGCCTCGGAATGACGGTGCTGTAGAAAATGGGCCAGACTTTGAGGTATCTTATCTATGCTTTGTATAGTCTACATGGTGAAAACATGTTCTTACTGTAAAGTCTCTCCTCTTTATTTTTGCTGCCTGGGATCCTCTGAACTCCATTCATTTAACCAAAGATTTACCGTGACACCTTCTTTGGCCATAACCCCCACCCAAAACTCGGTAGGAGAGGCCCCCACATTATTTCAAATGCAACATAACTGAGAATCTGAGACAGGGAATTCACATGAGCATTTCTGTGTAGACTGAGAAGACAAATCTAAGACCTGTTAAATTTTCTGAAGCCCAGAAAAATACCAGGAAAACAAATTGTGTTCACTGAAGGCCCAGCAGTGAGCTATGCTGAGCATCTGCTGTTCCCCCTGAGTGCGAGTGTCAGCATCTCTCAGAAACACAGGCTGAGCTGCCGCCCTTGTTGGGATTTTGCTCAGGTTTGTCTTTCATTCTTGTAATTAGGACCTTCTGATTCCTTTGAGAGCACATAATTGAAAGCATGTTAGCAGCGTACTTGTGATGGACATGTATTTTGGCTGACTTCCTAGAGTTCTCTTTTCTTCTCGTACCAGGAAGAGATAATATACAGCTGTATACTGTCACTGCATAGTGCCCTTATTTTCCTGCATTTTCTGTTTTTCGTGAAGGCCAGAGATCAATATAAAGCCAATGTAAACCTCTAAATATATTTAATGCAAGTAAACCAATAATATCAATTGTAGTGCTTATAACACCATCATTACTGCCCTTTTTGAGGACTAATTTGAATAAAGTAAATAAAAGTACATCCATTAAAATCTCTCATATAGATTTATATTCAGTGCTCTGCATTCAGTTTTTGTTTTCAGTTCAATATAACTGGATTGCATGGATTAGTTCCCTCTGAATTCGACCGAGCTAAATGCTAGATTATGTTGTGGGCTTGTACTTTGCTTTCTGTAAACAGCTTGTAAATACTTTTAGAATAGTAACATTAAGGTGACATTAAAAACAAAAATATAGGTCAGCAAATTTCGTATAGACAGTTCTATTTATCTAATAAAAAATACATCATAGTCATAAAGCACTTATACCCTTGCTTTCATGGGGAAATTAACAACAGTGTTTGAGTATTTATCTCCAAAATAGCATCTGCAGCAAGTTTGTCATTAATATAAGAAAACAAGAAGAGAAGCAAAGCTGAAATGCACTTGCTAAGACAATGTTTTTGTATTGATGTCCCAAGTCTGTTACTGACATTGGGTACCAACAGCAGAAACTCTGTCAAAGTGATAATTTTAAGTGTATGTAGAGGCAAACGTTCATCTTTCTTTAATAAACTTCATTACAGTTAAGATATTAGAGACTATGAGGACCCTGCTTTAGGATACAGAAGACATGGCAGAAGTCTCCTTAAAAAAAAAAGTTATTTTATCATCAATGAAGTGTTATTTAAAAGTGAAGGCAAGTTTCCTCAGGAAAACCACCTCTGGGATCATGGATTAGGCAGATAACATTCATCACGGGCTCCCAACTGGCTCATTGCGGGCAAACCTCCTGGTGTGGTGCGGCATGGTGGTGCAGTGTGCCCCAGGTCCCTCTTCCTGCACCCTGGCTCTTGCCTCTGCTGCTTCCTGGTCCTTCAAGGACTGCTGCTGCCACTGCCATACTGCTGCCATTGCACCCCACTGCAGGCTTTGTTTGATCTGCTATATTGAGCCTGAAAGGGCCCAGGGCCAACTGCGGCTACAGATGTGGGCAAGTAACCCTTATGCCCTTAGACCTCCCTGCAGTTTCAGGAGCAGGGTGGGAGGACAATGGAGCTAACCCTACACAGATGCTGCACGGGACTGTCAGGGCTGTGCCACACTGGTGGGGCAGGGTGCCCTGTCACACACCAGAATCTTGCCCCGTAAGGTTGCCTTGTGTAGGCATCCTTCGGGAGCTCAGCTCCACAGTTTAAGCACTGCAGCTCCAGCAGGAACAACCTTTTTCAGTAACACCACCTAAATCATGATGTAGAGTTTTTCTGGGGGGAGCAAGATAGCGTACAGTGAGCTGGACCTACAGGAAAGGTGGGCTGCTGCTGGAGGTACCTTGCCTGGCCTTTTCTGGCAATCTGCTAATAATAATGCTTTAATATATATAGGATATTTATAATAATGGTCAAATTGATGTTTTGCTTGATGATGTATAAGTCAAGTATATATACATTAAAAGGTTAATTTATGTACGTTTATGGGATTAGAGCACAGAGTTTGTTCTAGAGATCTCAGAAAATTCACTGTATTTGAACATAATTGACTTGTGGTATTTTGTGAAGCCCTCATGCCTAGACATACTGACAGCCATGTTGAGGGCATGGCTGCTCACTCAGGAGAGGTCTTGTGCTGAGCAGACGACTGTGTGGGCCAGATCCTCTTCAGTACAAGAGACCAGAGCATGAGGGAAGGCTTCTTTGTGAAACTTCTGTATCTAATAGATTGATTTTAAACTAAAAACGTGCATTCTCTTTTGTTTCCAGATGTATTCTAAAAGGGGACTCCTATGTCTATAGGAACTATTTTAATGTAAACTGATGTTCTTTCTTAGCCTTGGTGTGTCAGTACCTCCCACACAACATCCCCTTTTATTGTACACATAAAAGTGTCAACCTTAAAGTGCTCATCTTGAGAACGTACAAAGATAGCTGTAATTTGTCAACAGGTTTAGAATCTCCAAGCAACTGTCTCCTTTTCCATCACACTCACTGTAGATGTTGTTCTGCAGAATGACTTGAGGTTTTGCATGCAGGGGTGTGTGTGTGAAGTTCTCCCAGTTAATTATCCTGACTTGCTTTCTGCAAGGAGAAGGAATTGATTGCTAATTGTATAATGAGGTGTGAGTATCAGGTTTAAAAAAAAAAATAAAAAAATGGTTCATTCATTTATTGTTCTAGGCTATCCCCAGTCAGCTATCATTCACGTGCATTTAAGTGTATGGTGGTGTGGTTGGTGGCTCAGGGACTATGACACTATTAGTCTTCTGCTGTTTGATTTCTAAGCAATCAGTCCAATAACCACAACCAAGATGGATTTTTTTGTTTGTGTTACAAACCTGTCAAGTAAAGGGATATTTTTCTAAGCAATTGGTCCCTAGGAGAAGCAGAAAAGCGGCAAAAAGGCATTCAGTCTGACCTTGTGCTATTGAGCCAGGACAGTATACTGCAGAAGAAAAGCTGTCAGCAACCTATTGTGGCAGATCCTTGCTGGTCCTCAGGGCCTCACACCAATGAAAATCTGTGCCAAACAGATAACTTGCCTTCTAATCTCCCTGTTTGGTTTATTTGTATCTGTGGCCTAATATAAAATGATCTATGCCTGAAAAGACTCAAAGCAGATGCTCTGTGTGTAAAAAGATCTGTCCATGAACGTTCCTTCATAACATGAGCCAGAACTGCAGCTCAAGTGAAAGTATCTGTGTGTCTGTTCTTGGTGACAGGGCCCCGTCTTTATTCGTGCTGAACTGCACCTGGCTGAAGATCATCTGATGTGGTGCTTCCAGAAGAATTTGGCCCTTGAGTACCTGTTTCCTCTGTTTGTAACTTCTGCTGCTGCTGTGAAATAATGTACCACTAAGTACAACCTGATTAACTAGCAGCTCCTGAGTGTTAAACTCGGGTACCAATAGTTGCACGAATACAAGCTTTTATTACTTCAGCAGATGCTTCTACTATTTAGCCCAAAGGGGTCTTTTTTCATAATTTCCTCTTCCTTCTCTCTTTCTCCTCCCCAACCTTTCATGAGCAAGTGCCAGCAGAGCTTAACTCCAGTACCTTGTCCTTCAACAGCAGTGAGCTTGCTGTCTGATTAGACAATGGGGGATTTAAACTGTTTCCCTCCAGAATTAAGTCTTTGGGACATTAAACTGCTCAGTACTGCGTGTTGAAGTTTTTTGTGTGTGTTTGAGTGCTGTTTGGAAAGACAGTTATGCTTACACAGATTTAGACCTCATGAAAAACCCATTGTGTGTGCAATTCATTATGTAGGCAGTCATTTGGTAGGCAAGAAATTAATTCTGGGAAGACAATGTACTATTTCAAGTCTGTTAGAGTTCATAAAATGTCCTGATGTTGTTCTATGTAAAAACTGAGGGTTGTGTTTTTCTAGATAATAAAATTTTTTAAGTTATTAACCCAATACTGTTCAAAGAAACAAGGAACTGTGCAAATGTTTTTTCTTTACCACTCCTCCCTGACTCTCTATTTCCAAAGTATCCTAAAGATAAATTAATTTTCACTTCCTGTGTATAAAGTTAAAAACTTGTTTGTGCTCTGCTGAATCAAGGATTTTAAGGTTCACAACCCAATATACATAAAGCAGGACCTCCAATACAATAACATTTGAAATAGTACTTAATGTGATCACTACATTGGAAATGAGGTGAAGAAGTTGACAAAGACAAGAACAAGAAGTTCTTGCAACAAGAAGTTGGCAATACGCTTTGTGTCATTTCCGCTTACTCAAAGATACTGATGCTTTTACATTTTTTTCCCAGTTATTTTCCCTCACAATTATAAGAGGATTTTGAGGATGATGTACTTATTCAGTAAGCCCAGTTTTGAAGATAAAAAACCACCAAATATCCTACAGCCTACAAAAAGAAGGTGCATGACCATGCAGATTGTCATGACTGTCTTCAGTCACAGATGACTGGCAGAAAGATTTTTGTTGCAATGTCCAAGTAAAGGCAATTCAGACTGTTGACAACGTTGCTGAAATAATAAACCATACCTTGATTTTCACAGAAAGAAGTATCTGTATATCAGTTAGGCATATTTTGTGTCCAGGGACAAGGACGCTTTTGGGTAATGGGGTATAAAGATCCTTCAGTCTTTTTTTCCCCAGTCTTTTTTTCCCCGTGTGTCATATTGTTTGAAGAGCTAGTAAGTCTCTGCTCTGCTGTCTGAAGGGTCTATCTGTATGCTGAAGGTGGCTGTCAGCCAAACTGCTGTGAGTCTGCCCACCAGTTTATGGCACTGACCACAGCTCTGACTGAAGATGGAGGTGCAGCTGTGGACCACATTGGCTTTCCCTAAATGCCTGCTGTAGTGGGCTGGCCTCCAAAGAGCTAGGCATAGTATGTCTGTGGATGAAGTAGCTGGCCAAATCATGTCTTTATACGCTGTGGAAAAAACAATGATGGCATGTAATAACCCATAAGCCATGGTGGAGGTAATGGCCAAGCCGGTGTGTTGTTGGGCAGCACAGCTGAAGAAAGGGACAAGGAGTTACTCGTGCATGACGAAGACAGGTTATGTAGGTGTATGTATGCAGAGTTTTCCTCAAATGGAAGATGTCCCTTCCAAACTCAAATCAACCTCCTGTAGTTTCTGCTCAGGGTTATGATGGAAGTTGTGCATCTCTTGGTAACAAAAATGCACAAGTCCATGTGATCGGCTAGAAATTAATAAAGTGACCAGCCGTCACATGAAAGTTGCACAGAAACAAAGTTTGTGACTCCTATGATGCTATTTAGTCTCAGTTCTCTCAGAAAATTGGGCACACGTATGATCACTGATTATTTCCCAATGCTACAATTTTTTTCCTGCTCCTCTTTCCATCCTGCCCTCCCTTTCAAAAAGGTGATTTTCATAAAGTAAATATTTCTGTGATTTATCTCCCAAGGGAAAGCCCATCTGTTTAATAAGCTTTATCAGAAACATTGTTCAGTTCTCCTTACTACTCAACCAAAGATGATTAGTTGACAAGTACATGAGAGAAAATTTAAACTGTTTAGGGCATGAGCTATTTAAGAAACAGAGAGAGATGTAGGATGACAGTTTAATTTTTTTTTTAATTTTAACATTAATGAGCATTTAATGTGACTGTATTATCTCTAAAGAGAGTAGGAACATAATGAGATAGTAAATTGGTGTGTCAAGAATTTTCTGAAGCAGAGCAATCTTTGTAACCAACTTGACTTCAGGCAAAATAGCCAAAATGCTGCCATTTGACAGCGTATTATATATCAGCCAGTGGTACAAAACATCTTAGGCCCTGGGAAATGCCCGTACAGGGTAGATGCAGATGCAATCTTGAGTTAGGGGACAGAGAAAGAGGCGAAGGCTGTATGGTGATATGCAGATCATGTGACTGGAAAAAATTTAATGTTTCTAAGTCAACATATAACCCATTTCTGCCCCATCACTTACACTATGGAGCCGAAAAGAAAAATCCTTATTGTACCTGCCCATGGGAGATTATACCAGCCCACAGGAATGGAGCAGACAATAGAAGAAAACCTGTGTGTAATTTTGTTGAAAGTTTTCCTCGTAGCAAGGTTTTTAATCTTTCCTCACCTCCTCCAGGGAGGAACATATGTTTCTATTTCTGAAGCCCATGACAGCCCCTCTTGTGAAGGTCTAAGCAGAATTATTAAAGTAAAAGGTCTCAAAAAGTCACTCTGTGTAGCTCACCAAAGAGAAAGAATTGATTTGATCAGTCTCTAAGCACTCACATAGAGCAGTGACATTGATAGTGACACTTCACTTCAGCTGATTAAAGAGATTGAGTTTTAATGGTAAGAATGCAAGCCTTATTTATTTTTTTTTCCTCCAAATTAGTCAGAGGGGTACACACATGCAGGGCAGAACTGGTTGCTGTAACAGGGATCATCAATGGCTCTGGACAGGGTGGAAATGGTCAAGGCGGCAGACAGATATACCTATAACATCTCTCAGGCCAGACCTAGCTGCTGGGTTTGAGTTTAAATGAAGCCCTGGATGGTGGGCAGGGGTGTGTGTGTAGAGGTCCCACCTGAGGCCACTTGGGACAATCACAGCCTACAGGTGCCCTCAGGACCCTGACACAAGGAGGTGCTTTGGTTCAAACTGGACTTAGTGGCAGGTAGTTGCCTGGTTTGTATTGTGGAAGGGTTCTGATTAGGTGATTCTTTATTTCTGTGAGCTTATCCTGTGAACGCTGCAGGCATGGGGATGTTCAGGGACCGGTTATAGTTCCCTGTGGATCTGCTCCAATCCTCTTCAAAGGCAGAACCTGTTCGAGCCAGCAATGTAAATTCTTCAGGTAAGAGTAATGCTCTCTGTATTATCCGGCAAAAAACTGTCCCCCTGTGTGTCCTTAGGGGCAGTAGGGAATCAAGTCTGAGAGGGACCTCATGAAACAGGTCTACTCTGGTAATTCCTTACTTGGCACAGAAAAGCAGCTGGAATGGATGTGAGAGAAGTTGTGCTTGATTGTACAAGTAGATGCTTCCAAAACTCACCCAGAGCTTTCTTCTTGCTGAATAGCTCCAATAAGGGCACTGAAGCAGAGCATATAAATTTCAGTGAACACAATGTAGTCAAGCTGAAAAAGTCATTCTTCTATAAGTCGATAGTGTAATATCCAGGATTTAGCACGTGCAGATGCAGTATTAAAGTTCAACAGAAATAGTTCCAGTGACCTTGAAAATGGACCTTTCTACGGTAAAGATATAAGCTGTGCTGTCTGAAATGACCTGCAGAGTCAGCAAACATGTGGCAGCTGGTGAATACAGCTTTTAGCTTTATAAAGTACTTAGAAGTCTAATCAATGAGCCTGACTTTGGGAAATACAACCTTTTTCTCCTTCCTTTGCAACAAATATGACTTATATTCCTTTTCAAATCAGTTAAAAAGTAGCTTTCCTATTTTCCAAAACATTGAATTGGTAGATGCAAGACAACTAGTTTCTTGCTATTCTAGTATTGAAAACTTTCAGATAAATATTTTCAGTATAGGTACACTTGTGCTAATAAAACACTTCCAAGGATTCCCCTGGGGCTTGGTTTAGGATGATGCTAAGGAGGAAAAAAAATTAAAATAAAAACCCAACACCTGATGAGGTCTTGTTCAGAATCTGATGTTTGCAAATGAAGGCTGAGGATAAAATGTATGCCAGTGGCTCACTTCTTTAACGCTGATATAGATGAAAACAGACAGGAGAAACCTGGGGTTTGCATGAGGTCTTTTAAAGGCAATGAAAGTCTTCTGATAATTGTTTGCAGCTAGTATATTGGAGGTTAATGTGTTTTGTGTTTGTTCCTCATGATGGTTTTACAGGCCAGCTCAGGTGCTCTGCAGCTTTGTAGGGATTCCTAGCCAGGAGCTGCGTACAATCACAGCCTTATGAGGGACTTGGAAAGCTTTCAAGCCTTTCCAAAGCTTCCTATTAATGATTGCAGTTGCACTGTATTCCTGTAGGCAAATAGGCTGTTGCATGACCCCGTTGTGGGCTGATTACTACCATTCCCACTGTGTTAATTGCTGAAAAGCCCCCTGAGGCTTTAATGGGAATCCTTGCAGAGTAAAGTACTAGCTAGGTGAAGAAAGGAGACAGCCCTCTAGTCAGATCTGTTATCTTCAGCACAAGATAGAGCAATGTAGGGTTAATTTATATTCTCCTCGCAGCTATTGCAAAAGGGTGGCTCATGGGAGGATAGAGAAGCAGCGTACACAGGGCTTGGGGTGGTGGGAGTCCCTGGGTGCTGCTGCAGTTGTTAATGACTACTCCCCCTCTCCTTCTCATATGCTGCCTGGCACTGGGCAGCATTAGATATCAGCGTATGCCAATTACTAACGTTTTACCTCAAGAAAACTTCTGATCAAAACAATTCAGTATTTCTGTCTGTTTTGAGCTTACTTAATAATTTTAACCTTAAAAAAAATAAAATAGAGCTACTTGAGACAAAAGCTTCAAACTGTGAAGTTGAAATGCTCCATGTGGGAGCTCGTAATGTAAGTCTCAGTTTTTTAAATGTCTCTTCTTCCTTCAACTTTGAAGGTACTGTAAAAATACTGAGAGTATTCAGTGGACTGGACCTACAGCTGTAGATTCTGCTGGCTTTCCTTTTTTTTGTTCTGTTTCTTTGTGGGTTTTTTTCCCCTGATTTTACTTTTTGGTGACAATTAATTATTTTATTAATATATAAACTCATACATACAGATCATCAGCTTCTGGCTTCTTAACATGATACAATTAACATTTGTGTCTATTTTAAACTTAAACACAGACGCTTCTTGGATGCTTTATCTCACTTTCCTTTTAAACAAAGGAGATTAATAGTATCATACTATTTTCTTTTTCCTTAATAGAGCGTAAGGGATTTTCTGTTTATTACTGCAAACATCTGGAAAGCACTTCAGAAATTCTTTATGTTAATTGCCTTAACAATGTTCATATTTTAAGCACAGGTCACATACTGAGAAACAATTTCTAAGTGAGTTTAGCCATATCACTCAGTTTGTTATCTTTTAAGTGCTCTTTGCTAGTCTCTTGGTGGTAACTGGGAAACAATAATCTTGGAAGAGTCACAGTCTTGATACCGATTCCCAAATTTTCTGAAACAAATTCTGCACTCTGTTTCAAGTATGTCTGGAGTCATCAGATTTCTGTTGGTGTAGCAGCCAGACATAATTGTCTCTGAGGGCCATCTGGAGCTTGTTTGCAGCCTGCTATATTAGAGGTCAAATTGGTAGTAGACTTCGTTATGGATCAAACAGTAAGACATTTCATAAAGTATTTTGCATATGATTTTGTTACTGTGCAGCTTGAAAGCTCCCAGATAGAATGGATCTGGAGCTGGAGATTAAACTGCAAAGTCCTAAGTTTATCATCCAAGGCATTCACTTTGGCTCAGTATCCTCACAACAGATTGGTGATACAAAACACTGCATATGTACGTCTGAAGCTTGGGAGTGGTTGCCTGTAACTTCTAAAAGTCCTGTTCGCAGGCTGTTTGAAGGCTTCAAACTTGTTTGCTTTTATTTTTCTCTGGCTGCTGTCAGCTGTATTTAAATTGTAATTTTTCCTGGAGAGCAGGACTCTATTTTCTCATGTCTATGTCAGGGCCCTCAGAGCAGTGACTCTTGCTTTGTAACCCTAATCTGCTCCATGCTTCTCAAGAGTAACACCGTTTTGGTGAGTCAGGGTAATGGTAATTCCCCTTCAAGATCTAGGGAGGGTGGAATGATGCAGCAACTGGTGTTCTCATTTGTCTTTTGGATTTATTTCTGCATAAATAAAAGGCTTTTGGTAAAGGCAATCAGTTCAGTACTTTTAATAAAAGGCCAGTTGTGCACATAGATGTGGGTGTACAGGATGACTTGCTGGTGTGTTGCCACCTCTTGGATGCTGAGGGCAGCATCTTATGAAAGCCTGCCAGATGTGCAGCTGGAGCTTGCAGGTGTTTAATCCCATGGACAGGAGAAACAAAATACACAACTCCATGCGTAAGTGCTGTTAATACTGTCAGAAAAACAGCACATACAGCAGCCTTTAAAAAGCTGTGTTCTACAGGATTTTTTTTTTTTTTTTTTAATACTTGATACAATTCATGGATATGGATGGATGGACCCCAGCTCTGGTAATGGAAAGCAGAGCCTTTCAGAATGAGGTCATTGCTTTGGAGACTTGGTTATGCAGTTAGTTATTACCAAGTGTAAGCTTTACTGCTGTGAAGGGACTTTCTTCAACACAGTTATTCAGAAATAAGCTCCTTCTTTGGTACTGTGCGGCTTTGTCCTCAAGCTCCAGTTATTCCTGTTTGAAAATGATGATGTGTTCAGTGGCACATATGAAATAAATCTGTCTCAGGAGGTAGTCATCCCCATCACCTAATATTAGAGGGATCATAGTTACTGGGATCTGGAAGGCAGAAGGGGAAACGAACTTTTAATGTAGGTGGTGTTACAATTTACAGGGGAACTCTTGCAAGTTATTTTTTAAAGAAAATCAAATCTGCATTTGGATTATGTTTCTTGTACATGCTGAAATGTCACAGCCAAGTGGTGACCAAGTCTCACTTCATCGTGGTATGACAAGTTTGAAATCCAAGTAAAGGAGAAGGGTAGCTATTTTAAAATCAATATTTAAAGCAAATCTGATGCACACAGCTAACACTTTACAAAGAACATGTAACTACTTCATAAAAATATTGCTGAATTCTTACATACTACTTTTCTGTCAGTAGCTCTCACTAATTTGTAGAGGAGACAAGCATCATAATTCTGTTTTAGAAGTGGAGATCCCAAGGTGTGGGGAGGCAAAAGTGCTTTCCTAATGCCACTTAGGAGCGCAGTATCCAGTGTGGTAACAGGGTCTAAATCTCTCAAGTCCATGTGAATTTCTCTGCTAGGCTTTTGTACTGTAAGCGTAAATGTGAGATCTCAAAAATGAGTATGTTCCATCTATTTCAAGGAAAAAATAAAAGGATTTTTCTTAGAGCTAAGAAGTACCCCTTGCCTTTCCCTGAAACCTGCGTTTGTTTTCAGTAGACATTTTATTAACTGCTGGTTTACAGTATTAAGTGCTGTAACTGTGATTACCTGTCTTACAGAATATAAGCATTCACTTTGATTGAAGTCGAACACCTTGATTTGTGCAAAACAGGTTTATCATGAACTCTGTACTAATTATCTGCAGGTGAACTCTTCTTGTTTGAAAATGATTGAGGAAATCATTACATTCTAGGTAGACAAAAAGTCTTATGTTGACAGAAATTTTTTTTTGCTCTAAAGGGTATGTTTTCTCATCAGATCAACAGGATAATTTAAAAAATCTAGCATCCCCTTTTTAACTGTAAAGAATCTTTGCTGGCTTAATAGTGTTTGGCATGATTTTCCTGACACTCATGAACACAAGGGTCTTACATTTTTAATAGAGACCTGAAAGTTGCAGGACTATATGTTTCTAGCAGGGAATTTAGCAACGAAATAGTTTCTAAGCTCTGTGCATAGGAGATCTTATCCAGTGAATGCACAAACTAAGACAAATTAAAATTTTGTAAATTAAATAGCCTTTGATCCTATAAATACTTATTGGTAGATATACTTTGTATAGGTAAATAATCTTGTTGACTGCTATAGGGATGCTTGCAAGCTTATGGAATTCTTTTGCAGAACTGAAGTTTAAATGGCAAAGGAAGAACCTAGGGATTAGTTTTAGACCTGAGACTTATCTCTATGACTTAACCTAAAAGTGCAAGGGTATTGCTTTTAACTGAGCCAGGAAACTATCTTTGTTCCAAAGCTAGAATGAGGATGAGACCCTGAGCCTCGCCTGAGGTCCAGGTATAGCTCTCAGCATGGTAGTCTTATCATTTCTGGTAGGCCATGTGTACAGTACAAAGAGCCTGACGTGAAGGCTGCTGTAAATCGGGAGGAGTGGGAATGCCCATACTGTTTGGATCATGGCAATAGTGCACCGTGTTACAAGGAGGGGGAGCTTAAATGCTGTTCAGGTTTGATATTTGACTACTATATCAGCTTTAGGAATCAAACCTGTGTTGGCTGCACTGGGTGTTGGACAGGCTCTTTAATAAGTAAACCCTATGCAGTATAGGGCGCGAGGACTAGATGTGAGGAGTAGAGATCTGTTGTCAAAGAGGTTTGTTTGATTTTTAAACAGCAGAATGGGAAACATCAACAGAGAAAGGGTGCATAAATAAGGATTTACTTCCTTGACCATGTGGGCTGTGATATGGTGATATACCTCCATTTGATCCCCCAGCTTTGAAACACCAAGGCACTCAGGAGTCCTCCTTTGTGTGACTCCATTTGCAGTGAATAAGTGCTGAAGCCCTTTGTGCTCTATTACAAATATGGATATTAGGTCATGAAAAATATTGTCCTGCTTGTAATTAATTTACTGCCATTCATCAAAGACTTGAAACTTTTATGGCATAGCATAGTAGTTGGCCACAACATTACTGAAACTTGTGGGAACAGAGGATCTGGCCTAGTGCCCCATGCTGCCTGTGAATAAAAAAAATCAAATTAATATTGTCAAATCTTTTCCTTCTGTGTGTTATTCAAGAGAAACATTTTGGCCTCTATTATCATATGTAGGCAATCCAGAAGACTCCTGGAATGCATTGAGGGTAACTTTGTAAGCCAAGTAATAGACAGCCCTACCAGAGGGGATGCAATACAGGACCTGATGGTCACCAACTCAAGTGAGCTAATTGGTAACATCAAAATTGGAGGCAGCCTGGGCTGCAGTGATCATGCACTGGTGGAGTTTGCAGTCCTGAGGGATATGGATCAGCCAAAGAGCAAAGTCAGGACCTCGAATTTTAGGGAAGCAAAATTCCATATTTTCAACAAGCTAGTCAATAGGACCCCCTGGGAAACTGCCCTCAGGGGCAAGGGAGCAGAACAGAGTCGGCAGATCTTTAAGGATGTTTTCCACAAAGTGCAAGAGCTCTCTATCCCCAGGTGTAAGAGATCAAGAAAGGAAGGCTGAGTCAAGACCTGCTGGTTAAACTAAAGGGCAAGAAGAAAATGCGCAGGCAGTGGAAGCAGGGATAGGTATCCTGGGAAGAATATAGGGATGCTGCCCGGTTGTGTAGGGATGGGGTCAGGAAGGCCAAGGTGCAGCTGGAGCTGAACTTGGCAAGGTATGCAAAGAATAATAATAAAGGCTTCTACAGATATGTCATAGAATCATAGAATCGTTTAGGTTGGAAAAGACCTTTAAGATCACCTAGTCCAACCATTAACCCTACTCCACCATATCTGCCACTAAACTATGTCTCTAAGCACCACATCTACATGACTTTTAAACGCATCTAGGGGTGGTGACTCAACCACCTCCCTGGGCAGCCTCTTCCAATGTTTGATAACTCTTTCAGCGAAATTTTTTTTCATAATGTCCAGCCTAAACCTCCCCTGGCGCAACTTGAACCTGTTTCCTCTTGTCCTATCACTAGTTTCTTGGGAGAAGAGATCAGCTCTCATCTCACTACAACCTCCTTTCAGGTAGTTGTAGAGAGCAATAAGGTCTCCCCTCAGCCTTCTCTTCTCCAGACTAAACAATCCCAATTCCTTCAGCCGCTCCTCATAAGACATGCCCTCCAGACACCTCACCAGCTTTGTTGCCCTTCTCTGGACTTGCTCCAGCACCTCAATGTCCCTCCTATACTGTGGCACCCAGAACTGAACCCAGTACTCAAGCTGCAGCCTCACCAGCACTGAGTACAGGGGCACGGTCACTTCCCTACTCCTGCCTCTTAAACACTGACAGGGTTGGGACATCGACCATCTCCCTAGGAAACCTGTTCCAGTGTTTGACCACCCTCTTGGTAGCGAAATGCTTCCTAGCGTCCAGTCTAAACATCGCCTGGTGCAGCTTTGAACCGTTCCCACACATCTTGTCACTGGATCCCAGGGAGAGAAAATTTGCAGCTCCCTCTCTGTTTCCCCTCCTCGGGAAGCTGTAGAGAGCAATGCAGTTGTCCCTCAGCCTCCTTTTCTCCAAACTAGACAAACCCAGTGTCCTTAGCTGCTACTCATAGGACATTCCTTTCAGCCCTTTTACCAGCTTTGTTGCCTTCCTCTGGATGCTTTCAAGGACCTTCACATCTTTCTCAAATTGTGGGGCCCAGAACTGCACACAGTACTTCAGGTGAGGCTGCACCAACGTTGTATACGGTGGGATAATCACCTCTTTTGACCGGCTGGCTATGGAGTGTTAGATGCACCCCAGGATGCAGTTTGCCCTCTTGGCTGCCAGGGCACACTGCTGACTCGTTTTGAGCCTACTGTTGACCAGCGCCCCCAGATCCCTTTCTGCAGGGCTGCTCTCCAGCCACCCTTCTCCCAGCCTGTACTTGTGCCCGGCATTACTCTGTCCTAGGTGCAGAATCCAGCATTTGCACTTGTTAAATTTCATCCCATTAATCATTGCCCAACGCTCAAATCTATCTAGATCCCTCTGCAAGGCACCTTGTCCCTCAAGAGAGTAAACAGCACTGCCAGTTTGGTATCATCAACAAACTTACTAGGGGAGCACTATGAAGTTAGTCATACTTTTGAATGCATACAGCTGAGGAAAGGAAGTGTACTTGTGGCATGTAACTATAAAGGTTGTACTTGGGTTTTTTCATCACTACTTTTTCATGTGCTAACAGCTGATGCAAGGCTGGGGGCTTAGTCAACCATCTCTTGAGTATTTTGATTTTTTTCATTAATTTTTCAGTTATCTAGGTTTAAAATCCATTACTTAGATTTGGAAATCCTTAAACTTTTTAAAGAATCCATGTTACCCAGAGGCTGGTAGCCTTACTGTTTGCTGAACTTGCCCAGTCTTATCCATAACAGCTTGTTAATTTAGTTTGAAGACTATAGGTAAATATAAAGACTGATGTTTCTACCTGTTGCATTCTGGAAAAGTGTCAAACATGACTGGGATAAATCTAGTACAAAGATTTGTTTTCAGAGACATTACTCTAGACATCACTGGGGAGGGAGCAGGAATAAATTTGATACCATCAGGACCTGTCTGAAAAATCTGGCTCTTTTCTACCAGAAGAAACTGAGTGCATTCTTGAAAAATGTCCAGGAAAGAAATCAAGTAACGCTTGCATTCTTTATTTCATTTGGAGAAATAGTATTTTCTTAATAATATGTTAAACAAAATATATTTTTGGATTACATAATAATCTTCAATTGAGGTAACTATCGGAATCTGGCACGTTCTTTTGACTAAAATTTTTGAAAGAGATTTTGTTTATTTTTCTGAATAAAAAAAATTTACATTTTAATTATTTCTTTCCTGCAGAGGGATAATTGAATTAATAATGAATTTTGCACCTGTTACACTCTGTTTAAAACAAAGTTTTCAACTCAGTTTTAGAGGATTGACTGGCAGTGAGAGTGGGAAAGGGAGGTGGCTTTCTCAATTTGACATTATCAGTTATTCATTTGTAAAATGAAAAAAGTTAATTGAAAAGCTGAATCTAAGATTCTTCAGAAGCAGCCTCACTTGCTGCTTTCCTTTAGATAAGCTCAACAATTCCTTTTCTTACTAACTATTCATTTGGTAATGAACAAAATTAACAGATACAGCCAAGATCTGTCCTAGAAAGAGATTTTTAGGTGATTATGAGTTTTTTGGACCTCTGATTTCATTGTATAGTTTCTAATTATTTGAGGTCATGAGGAGATTCACTGGCACTGATCTACCTGTTCATTAAAGAAAGGCAGCAAAACAGGCTGTAATGTAACTTGTAGCCTGCTGTTCAGGAAGATGCTCTTCTGAAGGTCTTGTGTGTTGAGCCTTGCTGTAGCTCTTCTCTGCATCCTGAAGAAAGGACAGGGGCATGGTCCCTCTTAAACTGTTAGTGATCTTTCTGGGAGCATCTGCCAATATTTTCCATTTTTTAATCTCCTGAACTCTTACAAATTTGAGGGATAAGCTGAAAGGGTTGGCAACTAAGCCATAAGGGGTAGGATGTTAAAGGGTAACAGATCTTCCCTCCATACTTTGTAGATTTGGGCAAAATGGACTTTGTACCACACCGTTGCTCAGACTTAATGGCTCTTCAACAAGGTCCTGTGCTCTGCTCTTGCAAGAGCTCCTCCTCCCCTGGAGAAGGGATTCAACTGAAATTTTGGGGTGGAAGGTGTCACTTAGACTATTCCTTCTCCTCTTGATATAGGTTCAAGAAAGACAGTCTGACATGACTCTACTCATAGCAAGAGATGCCTGGAGAGATGTCCCATAACAGCAACCCATAATAGCGAGTGTGATGTGAGCCAAGGCAGCAGCATTGGAGCTCAAAGCCTGCTGAACAGACTCCCTTGGAAAAAGAGTTCCTTCTTTCCCCTTCCTCCAATTCACTGACATGGTCACTTCCCAACTGAGATACAGTTTCTTCTGCATATCTTCTTCCAAGAGCCAGTTTTCTTTTGGAAATACATAACTGACAGACCTAGAAAAGTTCTGGCAAGAGATGTATTTCCATTGTTTGCCCCTGGCAATCTGAGCTTCATAGTTTAGCTAATCTTGCTTTTTATTGTTTTTATTTTTAACTTTGTATTGCTTGTTAAAATCTAAACAAGAGGAGTTGAAGGAAGAACAACCCAGCCAGTTTGAACCCTGTCTGTGTAATGCTAAACATACTTTTCCAGGAAGAAGCCATGTATATGTTATCTTTAGGTGTATAATTGCTCTGGCAGTCCTTGTCCATTTCAGGTGTTATAGGGTATAAAAGTACATAGTAGACAGTCCTCACTGAGAGTGGCTGCAGCTAAACTGTATCAGGTAATGGGCTCTGTCTCTTTTAGTCTGGAAATTCAGATTTGATGCTGGAGGTTGTGCTCAGGATATGTAGTCAATTTTACGTCATACGAGCCATTAGATATGCTAATACAGATGGAATTACAATGAATTCGTTTTTACTTGCATGCTGACAAATATTTATATAAATGCTTGAGTGGTGGAATTTTTTCCTAAATTTATATACTTATAGAGTGAGCAAAAATCTTTCCTAGCATGCTCTTCAAACAAAGTCTGTGCTTTATGTAAACCTCAGGCTTAGCCATTTCCTGGGAGCTGGTTTATTAGCAAACAAAGTAAAATATCTAAAATATTCTCTTGGCTACAGCTGGAATTCCTCCTCTGGGACTCCTACACTTCTGATAGGAATATATGACTAACAGTTGAAACATATGCAGTAACTTAAGCTGCCCAAGAGAAGTCTTTAACATTTTCCAGTTATACTTTTTCACAGAAAAATCTCTGAAGCTTTCTAGTCCAAATGCATGCATATATTCAGGGAGGGGAAAGGAGGATTATTTTGTTTTTAAAAGCACTAGGTCCTTTGAAGACTCTCATTTTCTTGGCTCTTTAGCAATGCATCTCTGAAACAGTCATCTTCTAAAATGACTTGCCTACCTCACCTGAGGGTGTAGGCTGTTTTTTGTAAATGATCAATACTCTCAAGGACAATAAAGATGCTATAGCGATGATCCCTAGACAAAAGTACAAGCTCAATGTTCTTTGTTTAACCCCTAAAAAACTGGTTATTGTAATAGCCAGTCTTCACATATGTATTGTTTTCTATCTGAGGAACTTAAATGCAATCAAGTAAACTCTTCGCAGGGAAGAAGATATTGAGTGTATAGGTGAGAAAAGCAAGAAAAAGTGATATTCAAAAGATTTTTACTTTGAAAATATGTTGCAGAAATGGTTTGTTACTGTTGTGCTTTAACACTAACCTTCTTTCTACATTACCTTGAGAGACCATAATTATATCTATTTGAAATGTTTGATAGCATAAAATAATTGAATAAAGAAATATAGGAATGGAAGGTGAGGTTAAAGGTGTATGCATCCCACTTTAGTGGGCCTGACTTCTAGTGGATTGGGAGAGCTGCGGGTTCTTGATGTTTAGGAAAAAAATGTGAGAGCAGGCAGGCAGAAAGTGAGGCTTTTCCCACTCCATCAATTGCTTTCAGCAATCTGTAGCTTAGGGACTTTCAGAGTCAAAGGTTGTATTCACATCTTCACATTTAATAGTCCTTGCAGGACTTCCTAATCTGAAGCTGTCTACAGGGAAAGCTGCCCTAAAGCTAACCCTAAGGCAAACAGCAGACAGCAACAGGCTTAGCTTTTTTTTATTTTATTTTTTTTTTGGCATGATATTCTGTTTTGTTACTGGATGTTTTTTACAGCAAAAACAGGATTGATGTTTCCTTCAAAAAGGAGTTACAAGACTGCAACATCCAGACCATGAAAAATGGCTGGTCTGAGATTGCGGAATGATACGGTTTTGCTCAGATAAGCTAGTATTACTTGCAGGATGGTTCTTGCAGTTTACCACAAGGAAATTGGTGCTCTCAGACCAGAGAATGTGTGGAAGTACTGCTTATTGACTTTCTAGGGCACACATCAACTCTAGTTCTCTTTGACTCATGTCCATGGCAAAATATTTAATCCTGTTTATAATTTTGTCCCTCTAGATTTTGTTATGTATGTTTTATTGAAGTAGTGCTTCTTGAGGTAAATACTGTGTGTTTAATAGGCTTAGTATTTTCAATCAATTTTCTTGACAAAGATAGCACTTGGGCAATCTTATAAGCACTCTGTAAGGCAAGTGTGCATATTTGGACATTTATCCTCAAATGTAGGATGATGGCTTTGCTAAAGGCTTTTATGGGAAGCATATTCAAATTCCTATTGTCGAATTCAAAGTCTTTCTCACTAATGACCGTTAATTTCAAATGCATTAAAATATTACATTTCAAAAAGAAAATGAAATAAATGACTGCCAAGGGGAATTAGGCACTTGAACCCACTAAAACTTAACAGGATTTAATTTGTTGAGAGTTCTTAGCCCTCTTTCTTAAACTCAGGTTTTTATCTAGGAATTGACAAGAATGCACAGTAATGGTCCTCCTAGATGGGATTTGGTAACCTCCAAGCAAGAGATAAAAAATCTTATTTGTGAAATCCTAAAACTGCATTGCTGCCTCTTTGTTCAAAACAACCCACCAGTAAAACAAACACAGATGATGAAAGTTTGGGTAACTAGCTTGCTTGATAATTTGGGGCTGATTAATCTGGTAGAAAAACCAGCAAGCCAACCCCCTGGGAAAGCAGCTTCAAATATCAGTACCATGCTGCAGGATGTGGGTGCAATATATTGAAGTAATGTAAGTGGGATCTCGGACTCTGGCTTCTCTCCTTCAAGGCTTCCCTGGCCATTATGTCCCTGCCAAATGCTATTTCTCTATTTACTTCTTTTCCAACCTGTGAAGACTTTAGGACCAGATGATCCAGGTGGAGAATTAGAAACAAAAATCTGTCTTGGTAGTTGTTCAGCATACCTCCTTCATATCACCTCAGAGGGACAACTCCATATTACCTTCTGCTTTCCTGCCCTGTTCCCTCCCTGCTGTATACAAATACCTGAGCGCTACTGAGATCCACTGCCTTTGGTCAGGTTCACCCTAACACGTCATCTGGTGAAGGTGATAGACATTGCTGTCCTCTTGTAACCAAGAACCATGTCTAATAAGCAGAAGGCAGGAAAACACTGTCACCTCACTCATTTCAAAAGGGCTGCTGATTTGAGCAAGGGGGATTTTATACTTGCTGCAGAAAGTAATTATGAGCGACAAGCACAGACCTGGTGCTGCCTAATGTGCTATGGGTAAAACTCACTTTTTCCCTTTCGAAGACGAATTTTTATTTATTTATTTATTTATTTCTCTTTCAGGACAATTTCATACTGTTGTCCTATTCTATAAACACTTTGGTGAAATATTCCAATGTACGCAATGTTTTTATAAGTTTTATAACGTTTTGTCTAAGTTTATAGTACCAGATTAATAAACCAGTCACATAACGTTGTTTCTTGTGAGATAAGGTCAACAAATTAAAAATTGTGGACATTATGGGCTACTTTCCCTTTCTTTTAGCATCAAAATTTCCCCTGCCTGTGTATGTGCATGTGTAAATATATGTTTGAGTGATACCAAAAGGAGAAGCTTAACTTGGTAGTAGATCTCTTCTTTTGTTTCCATCCAGTAACACTTTTACACAGAGTCTCTTTCTCTGAGTTTCTACTAAACTATCAGCAGTTCAGTCATCAGCAGTTTTCTAAGCTTTCTGCAGTGGAGATAGTGGCCAATGCAGTCTTTCAGGTCAAGCAATTTATCTAATCTATTTCACCAGCATCCTTATCAGTCAGAAGTTTATCTTCTTTCAGTGTTGGCTTTGGAGCCAGATACCCAATATGGGTATGAATGGGAGTTCTCAGGTTCTCACACAAAAAGTCTCACTTTTCCCCACCATCTGATTAAAAACCTCCTTCTGAGAATCTGAATCTTAAACGTGAGGCAGAAGTGATAAGAATACCAAAAGGTTTTGGAAAAATCTAGTAGAAAGTCTTAAGTGAAAATATTTAGATAATTAAACTTATATTGCAGTCAAGTGCTTTGGCCTAAAATTTTCACTTGCTTTAGATCCCCCTGGGTTTTTTTTTTTTAGAATTTTTTTTTTTAAACCCAAAAAGGTTCTCAGCTTGGCCCAGGGATGTGACTTGAGGGACCACCTGACTTAAGGAGGAGACTTTAAATGAAATATGTTGCTTTTGAAAAGCTAATATGTCAGGAAAGTAGCCTAGTAGTTTACTGAAATACTACTTCTAATTACAGACATAATATGCTAAGGATGGACACTTTCTGAGTGAACTTAATGACAGAGGGACAATCTAACAGATAAGATCAATTTTTTCTGTTATGATAAAATCAAGTGCTATTCTGAAAGAATAGCTACCCATACCTAGTAAAATTCAGCAGCTATATGTAAGTCTTGTGTCCATGTTGGTAATGAAAATGCGTGGACAAACTAGAGAAATAAAAACCAAAACACATCAACCAAAATGGAATTTAGTAACCATTCAAAAGCAGGTCCTGCAAAATGAATAACCTGAGAAAGGCCAGTTCCTGTTTGCTTAGACCATCCTGGTTTATAGCACGATTTTGTTTACATCTTACTGTGTGTCTTAAAGCAGTCTTATATCACAGGAGGAGAATTTATCTGCTTCGATATAGCCTCCTAAAGAGAAGTAGCTATCTCTTAAAAGGGGATATTCCTGCATGACACTAAATATGGTACTCCATCTGCACGGTTGTATAATTGGATCCTTTGAAATATCAGAACATTAATTGTCATATATGTTGTATTGCATTATATTTGTCATTAAAGTTCTTTGCTCTCTGTCTTTTCCAAACTAGAGTAACAGCCCATTGGTTTTGCTACTGCTCATGATGCTGTGTGATTCTTGGAGGCTGTCCTGGAGGCATTAGGTGCTAGGTTAGAACATGCCTGAGGGAATACTCTGAACCTGGCTACAGCCATCTCCACGTAACAAATGCCATTCATATAAAATAATTGTGCTGGGATTAACTAACCAATTTCAAAATGCTCTTGCTCTTTAGATATACTATGGGACTTTATCGTCATAAGACCTTTCCCAAGTTTCTAAAAGAATTTAATCTGTGCAAACTGTTTAACTTGGTTTTTACTAACATAAGAAATTTATTGTGTTTGAATGGAAAGAATATTTCTCTGAAGCTACTTATGGATGCAACACATAAAAAAACCACTTGAAAATAAGCTTTAAGACAATGCCCAATGTTTTCAACCAATTAGACCATGTTCACAAAAATGTTCTCAAATCATTTTGTATTCCTAAAACTCTGTGCTAAATGCTTTGCCATCCACAGAATGCCAGGAAATGCTGTCGGTCTCACAGCATCAGTAATTCTGTTTTCACATCTCAGATATGCTGTGTATCCATTTTTGAAATATATTTATGTCTCAGATTCTGTATGCTTCTAGGCATTATATATATGTGTATATACACAAAAGCCATCCTGGCTTCTGGAGGAGCCCTCTATATGGCTTCCACAGTGGAACAGCTCAGTTTCAATACAGTTTTTAAATTTAAGTCTTAATAGTCCAATCATGTGTAACTATGCTCTCTGACAAAGTTTCTTATTTCTACTTATGTAGTTATGGAACTTCTGGCTGAAACATTGTGATTTCGAGGAATTTTCCCCAGAGGAATACAGGAACTACTTTGTTTCTGGGAAAACAAAGAACCAACTCTGAGAAATGGGAGGAGACAAATTGTTCTACTCTTACTCTTCTTTGGTTGGCCGGCTGAGCTCACAGATAAAGAGGGAAGGGATGAAGTAATGGTTTTGTCATGAGTTGTGTGAGCTTTTTTTTAAAACGGAGAACACTTTTGTACTGCTCCCTGGTTGCTACTGTCACAAAAGTTTGAAGATTTATTTTTTAACATGCTTTCAATTTAATCCTCCAATTAGTATTAGCTGGGATCAGGGTGTTACTGATGTGTGTGGTGTTTTGTTTTGTGGGTTTTTCTTTTTTTGATCTTAAGCACATCCATTGGCATACGTAAGCTACAAAAACCTTAAAGAGGTACCAGGCTCCCCTCAGAAGTGGGCTTTGAGGAAAAAAATATTTTTAGAGCCTTCAGGAGGTCAGAGAGCTGGGGGGAACATCTATTTCAAGATGGGAAGAATATTTATTTCTTTTGAAGGAGAGCTCTCACGAGTTTGTTGTAAGGTGGCTCTCAGCAAGAAGTAGAATGTTTGAAAATGTTTTTCTTCTTAAGGTGTCTAACTTTGTGCAGCCTGAAGACCTGTCAGACTAGGTCTTTATGTGGTCAACAACTTCATCCTGACTAGCTATAACTGAGGGAGTTGATATGAAAAACACCAAAGACTTCTTTATTTTGAAACCTCATGCTGGCTTACTTTGCTTCCAGGGAAAGGAAAGCAACATAAAAGCATCCAGTCTCACAGGTGCAGAATATTTTGGGTGTTCTTGATTTTAGTTCATGACTGCTCCAAAGACACAATCTCTTCCTCACTGAAATTGCCTCTTAAAGTTTTTACTTATTCTTTATCCTGACTCTCTGAGTGGGAGAAGCATGGCTTATAAGAATTCATTTATTTTTCATTAACTCATTTGTTCATTGATCTTTATCTCTAGTTTTGTTAGTCATTTAAGTTTTCCTTTGTTTCCATAAAAGCTTGACAAAGATTTCCCCCCTCCACTTCTTTTTTCCTGTGTAGCATTTATCTCTGAAATAATCATATTGTTCTCTAGACTGCAGCATCTTGCTAAGCTTCCATTGTTTATCTCCTTTCAAAATTTTGAAACAAAGCTTGAACAACTTAAATTCATTGATTCAGTTGTTGTTTCTGCTTAGGACTAGTCATGTCAATTGGCTTGTCATACCATGTGTCCTGCTCAGTCTACACGTTTCCTGGTGAGCCATGTGTCTATAATCAATAACTCCTCAAAGAGCTAAGTGCTGGTAATGAGCACAGGGTCTACAGATATCAACTTTAGCCAGTGGTACATGCTCTAGCTCGTGTACTTTAGTTTTGATGTAATAAACAGCAGCTTTCACTTGTGAAAATAGCACTATGTATCACATCAGTGATATTAAGCACTTAAAAATAATAATAAAAATCTGGAGACTCTGTTGAAACACTTTTACATCTTCCCCTTCCACCCTTTTTGTAAAGTACAGATATCTTTTGTATTTCTGGAAAAATTGTGTCCTTGACTTCTGGGTACAAATGCATGGATAGCTTTCTCTGCCCATTGATGGAACATTATCTCTGCTTTGCTGCTCCCATAACAAAGCTTCTTTATATAAACAGTACATGTACTGTACACATAATGACTTTTTAAACTTGCCTCTTGATGTATGAACTGTTGATCAAAATGAAGTCTCTGCCACATGTACATTGCAGTGGTCCCATTTATATAACCTGTGGTCGTTATTGCATTACCTGAGTTCTAGTTTTACCAACTACCCAGAAAAACCCCTTCATCTAGCCTTTTTGTTTGGTTGGTTTTGTTTTGTTTTGGGAGGGTTTTGTAATGGATCACTTCCTTCTCTTAACCAGAATCACTGAACCTAGTCTGGCTCTTCTTGGTCTTCAAATTTAGATTGAAATTTTAAAATAATGGATTGCTATTTAAAAAGTTGAAGTGCAGCCTTTTAAATAAATGATTTGAACATCTTATTGGAGTACTTCTTGCCAGACTCCATGAAAACAGTTTAAGGATTTGGAGCTATTTTGTATGTCATTCTCATTAATGTTTTCCGCTTGCAAATTCTACTTTGTTTGAAAAGGAGTGTTCCTGTGTTCTGCAGCCCTGACCTTGCAAATGTCAGTTTTACTGACATATGTGGCGTATATTACAATACATGCACTGCTGATGTTCTGGCCTTTAGGGCTATGTCTACATTAATAAACTATGCTTTGTGGACAAAGCTACTCTACTGAAAACTGCGTGAATGCATGCTGCACTGAGCGACTTGTCCGCAGGTATACAGAACAGGATGTGTCCCATTTTGCGTACTCTAGTGTAGACATAGCTTGTGTTTGTTCCCTGAAAGTGGGTACACAAATCGCTTTTTGTGTAACTTTAATTTGGTGGTAGGTATAGTCCCCTACATTGGGTTGCAAGTATTTTATTTTTCAATGTAGTATGTTGATGTTATACAGAACAGTGACCTTCCTACCGTAAGTGGTCCCAGAATTTAATATTCCTTTCTGGACTTACTCCCTACAGGTCTTCCCTAGAACAGCAAGTAACAAAAGTGTGTCAGACAATGTTTTGATTTGTAAGGGAAAAGTAAGACTTCAAGGAGTCCCATAGCAAGTTTGCTGTTTCGTACTGACTTTATATGAAAGGCAATTGGAAATTGCTGCATGGCTGCAGGAAATCTTCAGATAACAGACATATAGAAAGAACATATATGACTGTAATAGATGGGTCAGAAATGTTCCCTTTGTTAACTGTGAAAATAGAAGTAGTCCCTCCAGAGGCAGAAACACAGTTTAGGAATAACAGTGCAAATTTCAGCTGTTTTTTTTTTTTTGCAGTCAGTCAGGCCATATGATAAGGATCTCATTTCTCTATATGCTAGTGTTTTTGAGGGTTTTATGCCAAGATGTTATTTCTGTAGCAGTGTACCTCCTTGGCTCAGTGGAATCATTGTAGATTAATTTTACTTATTAAGAAGTGACTAATAATCTAAAGGAGCGCTCTCCCTTGAGTAAGGGAGAAAAGATGCTCTATAATGAAAAAAACTATTACTGCCTCTGCTGTTTTGATACAGGAGCAGTCACACTATTACCTTTGCTATAGTTATTAATGTCCTTAAAATGGATTGTATCCTCCTTGCCATCTTCCATTCTGAATTTAATAGAAACTTTAATGAAATTTTCATAGTAAAACAACTTGCCAGAAGGTCGAGAAAGCCAAAAATAAAACTGGGAATGGAAGTCATCTAAATGTCCTTTTCTGTTTCGTTTATGATGATAGCACTTCAGGCTGGAAAATGTGCTGAAGCTGATTACCAAAGATGGGGGAGGGAGGATGAGAGGGGTAAAGATAACAGAACACAGCCTAAACTGTGGAGAAACTACTGCCTCTTTTCTTAGAGTCTGAGAAATTTCCATTCAACAGCTTGACAATTATAAATGTTATGCTGTCTTAAATGCTTTCAGAATGACTTATACAGAACCTTTTTATTGACTATTAGTATGTTTTTCACAATCCCTTGAATCCATGGTTGTCTTACACTGCTGCAATAACATCTTCTGAGGCTGAATTGCTAACTAGTAAAAGCTAGTAGGGTACCAGAACAACCCAAAAGAACCTACAGGCTCTGCAGGTCAGACACAAGTACTTTGATGTTTTTGTTTGTTTGAGTTGTCAGCAGAAATGGCATATTTGCTTGTTTTCTTAAAAAAAAAAATAAATGTTACATGGTAACTCTAGTGAGTTTTCATATGTTGAAAATGTCAATGAAAATTTGAGGGGGAAAAAAATGTGGGGTTTTTTTTTCCTATAGTAGACTTTTCTTTGTTTTGAAAACAGAATTTTTAAGATACTGAGACATGCACAGCAGTGGGAACTAAATTTAGCCACCCAGCTTAGTCACAAATTGCTCTGCTCTGTAGAAGCACCCAGATTTGTTGGTTTGCTCGGAGCAGCGTGGCACAGTTCGTCTCTGGGCGTTCTCTAGGTCTTTCCAGAATACCTCAACCTGTTAAGGCCCTGTGCTCAGTGGGAGCTGCGGTCATGAGCAACACTTAACTACTGGGGCTCTGGCTGCGGAAGTAAATACAGTTTGTAAAGAATGCACTGCCAGCATAAACAAACTATGTTTTGTTAAGCATAATCAAGATTGAGAAAAACCTGTGTATGTGTTACGCTAGTCAGCAAGAAGAAAGTGTCTGTTTTCCGAAGAAATGATATTACAGGAGTGATGGACTGATTCCTAGGGACTAGATGGTGATAGAGGCCTTTAGAAGCTGAAAGAAGATATAATATTCTTTTGACTAACTCTTGCATGAACATGAGTGTGGCAGGCCAGCAGGTATGTGGATGTGCTTCAAGCTCAGAATTATTCTACCTGTGTTGCCTGTGTAGTGAAAATGAAGTGGTGCAGTGAGGAAGACAAATCCACTTTCTTTTTCTGCCTCTTGAGGGAACCAGTACTGGGGCACATATTTGTGAACAGTCCGTCTCAGACCGGAATTCTGACTTGTTTAATAAGTCCATGTTTTCCTTGATGTTGGCCACACTGTGATTCAGCAGCATGTAGAAATACCTTATCTTCAAATCCAAGCTTCAAGGGGTAGAGAAAGTAAATAGGTATATGCCTTCCTTATACAGATGGCTGACAACATCTTGGGGATAACCAGTGTGTAACCTGGGAAGCACTGTGAGAGGTCAGGAAGGAAAACAAAGCGGATGGAGAAGCTGGGAACTAGCAGTGAAACTGCTCTTCTGGAGCAGTATGGACATACAATTGATTCCTCTGTACTACAGCTATACTTTCAGAACCATTTGAGTAGCTCAAACCTCACAGGGCAACCTTATACAGGTACCTCTGTTGTTTTAGGACACCTGCAAGATCAAAATGCAGAGACCAAATGACCATGACCTATTCCTGGTCTGTTGTTGTACTATGATATCTGTTCTAGGGATTAGGTGTGAAGGTAAACTGGCCCATAGTAAACGTAGCATGTATATCTTGCAGACAGTGTTGGAATAGTATGTGTGTGTAAACGGCCTGATTAGCAAACATAATTTATTAGTCTTCAACATGTTTGTTAAAAAGGACTTACATTGCTACATTGAATCTTAGCAATATTGAACATTTCACTTATCACTAATGCTATGCTTTTTAAAAAGCAAAAATAAACCAACAAACATTTGAACAGAGTTCCCTACAGCTCAAGCTATTGTACAGACTGTTCATCGCCTAGACATAAGCCTCACTGGCATCTGTTTATAACGGAAGACAGCTAGCAAAGAGTTACAGTCCTGCACAATAGAACGATTTAGAAACTGAGATTCTAAGTGCTATTTACTTGGTCATTGAGTGAATAGGGGCAAGAGTACAGTACAAGTATCTTTGGAACAAGTGATGGGAAGGAGCTACAACTTACTAATTGTTCTGAACAAGTAATCTTGACAGTATCCTGTCAGCCAAGTTTGGGTGGGAATCATAAGTAGACCTTCATCTAAATGAACTATGAAATGGAAAATCTAGGAGTCTGACAAAACACCATGTTTCAGTAGCATATAAAATACACAGAGTATGGGTGTGGGCATGATTACAGGTTAGTGGACAGAATCACATCTGATCCAAAAAATGGAGCTATATGTCACTTTAAAAAGTGCATTTCTGTTGTGAAAGGAGAAAAACTCTTTACAGTTTTATACAAAATCGGTACAGCTGCAGACTAGACTGACTTGCTGTAATATTCTTTTATTGCCTGGAGGGAAAAATTGTAATAAGAATCTTGCTTTCAGAAAAACTCTTCAGAGTAAGGATCTCTAAGTGCAAATGAAGACAGGAAAGGAAGGAGGTATGATATAACCTGACTTTTTTTGAAAAAAGAAAAAAAAAAAAGGCAAAAAGCTAGAAAAGGTATGTTGCACCATGAACCTTTCAAAGTGAGAAGGTTGGTTGGGAGAAGATAATTTAATATAGCAGTGGAGAGAGAAGATTTGTGAGGTCAAATGCTCAGCCAAGATTTATTCCTGTACTGTGAGTCAGCTGGTAAGACAGGGCTACGATGAAAAACCCTGCCTCCTAACTCTTCTTTCTTTTAAGACAACTCACGTGCATAAGTAATTGCAGAAGCAGGCCCACTTTTTTACTGGACAAGGATTATTAATAAGGAATATTTTCAGGATGAAGCATTCTGGTTTGAACCTCGTTTGGCAGTTTTATTTTTGAGTGTGCCAGAAAAGCGCTTGGCAAATGGAGGAGAATGGGATAGAACTTCTCTATTACAAATCTCTTTCTTCCCAGTGCCTGAGGAGAGGTCACCTTTTTAATGCCCTTTGCCAAAAGGGTTGCAGAGGAATGTTCCTGGACTGAACTGAGGCATAAGGATCATGGCCACTGTATGTTTGCTCATGCATGTTCTGCTGTCTGGCAATAGGGTTATCCACTTTAATCCTCTTCCCTCCCAAAATTATTTTTGTTCTTGGCAGCACTAATCTGTGCAGATGTGCAAGAGAAGACTGGCGTTCTGATAGTCAGAATGGTGGGTACAGAGCAGTACAGACTGTTAGGACAAGCTTCGCATGAAGTGGAGTAGTTGTGTTTCTGTTATACCCTGAATCCTTGTACTTCAGATTTTGCCAATATGTTGAAAATGTTGCTGCAGTCTGTAAAACTTATTAAATGATTGATTACTAGTAGCAGAGGGGACTGGGGTGTGGGAGGGTGATATTATATCTGATGTAATGTGGCTCAAGACATCTGAAATAATAAAAACCAATTACATATTTTGGTCTCTTGACTGAAATAGCAAATATTTCATTCTGCATAAATGAAGTAGGTAAAAGTGCAGACAAACGAATGTCTTGGTTTTGCTTCCAGTAAATTCATAAAGTCAAAGCCTGTTTTGTTTTAAAATAAGTATATAAGATAAAAACCCTTGCCGGAAAAGCCCTGAACCAAATGAAACTGTCCTGGGAAGGCAGAAGGAGTAAAACTCCAGGAAAACTGCGGCTTTTTTGACTATCATTCAATAATAAGTGAGTATTACTACAGATCCAGTGATCAGAATCACTTTCAGTATGTTGAGACATGTTCAACTTCTTCTCCAGTTCCTGTTACAGCAAGCTTAATGTTGTCTTCCTCTGTCAAAGCCACATCTACACCCTTTATTTCTGTAGCTGTAAATTATTTTAGCAGTACTGAGCTCAACAGAGAAGTAGCTTGGTCCGAGAAGTACATGTTGTGTTATGCATAAAGGCAACTACAGTGAGTACCTTACATTAATCCAACTGCACAGACATGAAATATTACCAGACTTTAAAATTGCACATGTTTTTTACTTTTGTTTTTAAAATTTATTAAACAATAGCTGTCCAGTGGATTGTGAACACTTAAAGCCTGTTAACACGTGATACAAGTATCCTGCTGTCAGCTGCAGAGTGCGGCCACTGTTTCAAACCCTTTCCAATAACACAACTCAAACTATATGGGTGCTGCATTCTGGCCTCATGTTTCTCTGCAGCACATACAATTGAAAACAGTAAAGCTGACATTTAATACACTCTCTTCCATATTTGTTTAGTAAGCATCTTTGAAATTACTCTTCAGATGCCATTCAGCGAATATTAAGAATAAATTAAACAACATGAGACTGAAGATCTGTGACTTTGGCTTCCAGCAAAGTCAGCCTCTAAAGTCAAAATCTGTTTTCTGAATCTTTCTATAAGGTGCGCAGCTGGGTGTTTCAGTAAGTCCAAGAGGGAGTGAGGAGCGGGGCCTTATCAGACACTGACTTTCATCTATTTGGCACTTCATTTTGTGAGACTGTATATACAGAAAGCAGATTGGCGTTTAAGCTCCCTATGGACCGCAAAATATTGCTCTTTCTGCTATCTTCAAGGACTTCAATAAGGGAAAACTGCCAGTCTTTCTTTAGAATGATTCCTTGGAAAATAGTGTTTGAAAAGTGTGGAAGGATGACATTTTAATTTGAGGAAATGCTTCACTTCCACTTATCTGTCTAATCAATTGACTGTGCTGTCATTAGCATTGCAGTGTGTGGCAGGGAGGAGGGAATATTCAGTTTTTCCTTCAGGTCATAGTCCTTATAGTCTCATATCTAAGAATTTTCCCATTCTGAAGAAGCATTCCAGCATGAGTGCTGTGGAAGTTGTTGTGAAGTGGTGCGACACCACATGGGCTGTGTCCCAGGGGTGCGTTGGTACTCATGGGTGCTGTGAACCCATCCAGGAGAGCATGCCGTTTCCCCAGGCTTCCTGCAGAGAAGGGATTTTTTTTTTTTTTTTTCCCTCTTGCTTGTTATGAGACAGTCCTTTAGTTTGTAATGTCACAACGGGACTAGGTCAGCTCAGCTTTTGAGACCTGAATGATCTCAGCTGAAAAAGCATCTGGGCTTTCTGGTCAGTGTTTTGAAAGTCAAATCATGAATTTCTGTGTATTATAGGAGGCTGTGGCACAGCTTGTTGGTGTTTATGCTTTAACATGTGCTTCAGAACTTCAGGCTGCTTGGTACATACTTGAAAGTACCAAAAAACAAGTTCCCTTCCTAGGGACCTAGAACTGATGTATAAATTACAACGGCAATTAGGTTGGTTTAGCTCATGGCTTTGGCAGTGTTGGTTCAGGCTTCAAGCAACACCATGGGGCTGCAGAAAGGCGGTTTAGAACAACGCTGGGTTTACTTCTGCTCTGCTGGGCCAAGTGTGGGCTGTGTACCTGATCCTTGAATGCTTTCTGAGAAACCAGGAAAAGCATTTGGAGGGCTGGTGGCAGTTCCCGCTTACTGAGATTACCCCGTCTGGCCAGGGTTTTTGGAAGTGCTTCACTTAGTCCAAGGCAAATGAGAGGCACCAGTTTAACAAGTTGTATAGCACAGTCTGTGCTACAGAAGAGTTATGTAGGATCTGCCACGATGGATCAGATCTTACTGAAAACTACTTTGTTCCATGTGTTCATACTTAGAAATTATGTAGAGAGCACGAGCAGCAGCATGCCAGAGCTTTTGGAAACAGTATTTTCTCAAGAATTTAAATAACTGTTCTAACAATTATTCTGTAAAGATGCTTGGAGCTGGTTTAGTATTATGATGTATCTTATCTATGGTGTTAGCACGAGTGGAAATGCTTTCTGAAATCCTAACTTCTTCACTCTAAGTTTAGGCATATTGGGGAGAGGCAGGCATATGCTACACACTTTTAGGACTTTCAAGTTGAGAGAATGGAATTGTTACCAAGAAAAAGGTGGCGTGATGTGAGACCTGTGTGACTTGTGGCATTCCATAATGCCATCCTGATTTTGTGCTGCACTTATTTTATCCTGGCATTTTAAACTTTTATCTCTCATTGAATCTGTATCAGGTATATAAGAATCTTTCATTTAAGGTAATTTGAGGAGTCCTTCTTTAAAGGAAACAATAAGCTTGAAATTGTATCCATACCCAAAATGCAGATGGATATCTCTGAATCATTGAAATGGGAGAAAAAGACCCTGCAAATAACCCCAATGGCAGTATTTGAGAAGATTAGAGAAAGGGCTTTTGAGTCAGATTTGACTAAAGGATGCGTGAAAATGTAAGCAGAGCAGCTGTTTCAGATGTTTTTCCGAGCTCAGAAAGCAAGACTTTGTTCATGCCAATAAAGAGGATTGCACCAAATATACTCAATTTCATTGCAGTTCCTCTCTCATCTGAAATAACCTTCTAAGCCCATATTTTTTCTATTTCCTCAGATCAGAAAGGATAACAAAATGCTTCTGAAAGCATATTGTGTAATTATAAAAGCAGCCATGGAGGAACTGTTCTACATGTTACTGCTTATTTTCTGTGCATGAATGACATACGAAAACTCGGAACAAACAAGAAGTTTATATGAAGGAAAAGATGACTGAAAACTGGAGTCTGATATTGCTTTTGCAAATGACAAGTGTGAATTAGTATATTAGGAGAATTCCAAGAGGTTTTTTTAAGAGTCTGTGGATAAGATAAATGCGAGAGAAAAATCTTGGAAGCAGAGTTATTATACTCTCTCAGCCCCCAGTTCTATCATTGCAAAACAAAGATCTTTTAATGCCATAATTTTTTCGCTTCAAAATTTTCCTTTGACTGACTAGCTCATGGATGACATGTCTTTCTCAGTACAGTTGATAGATTTAGGACATTTGTCCTAAAAAATATAGTAGCGGTAAGTGGTTGAAAAGAGCACCCAGTACAAAAATGTACTATAATACATTTTACAAAAGAGAACAAATCTGAAGGAACACCTAGAATGCAGGGAAATACATTAGCAATAATGGATAAACAAAGGTACTGTTTGGTATACATAAGAGAAATGATAGTAAGATGTAGGCCTTCTTGATGAAAGATAGGCTTTGTCTAGCTTATTAGTTCAAGACGTAATTCAAGAACCTGGTTCACAGTTGGACTAACGCTACCTTTGGGGGACCCTGAGAAGTTAATTTTTTTAAGACAATGTTGATAAAAACAGCTTTAACTTGCAAGAACAGTTCTGTTACGCCAAAGAAATTAGCTAACTTATTCCTCATTAAATTATTGTGAGCAATACAAAGATCCATTAGTTTCCACAGTTAGTCTACACTAGCAGTATTGCAATCTAGTACAGTTACGAAGACCTGCTAACAAAACGTGTTATTAATCTGTGAAACTAATGGTCCTGCTTTCAGCTGGGAAGGAGTTAATTTTCTTTCTAGTGACTGCTGTGAAAGGAATGTCAATAATGCATATTGTTTTAGTTGTGGCTAAGTGATGTTTATGCTTTTCAAGGTCTCTTTTCCATTTCCCATAGAAGATGAGAAGGAGCATAGACAGAACAATGGAATGTAGTAATAGGACAAGAGGTAATGGCTTCAAACTGGAAGAGGGTAGATCTAGAATAGATATTAGAATGAAATTTTTCACTATGAAGGTGGTGAGGCACTGGACCAGGTTGCGCAGGGAAGTTGTAGATGCCCCATCCCTGGAAGTGTTGAAGGCCAGGCTGGATGGGGCTTTGAGCAACCTGGTCTAGTGGGAGGTATCCTTGCCCATGGCAGGGGGGTTGGAACTAGAGGTCTTTAAGGTCCCTTCCAACCTAAACCATTCTGTGATTTTTATAATGGCCAGTGGAATGTTTCGTACCATAGATGTCATACTCAGTATATAAAGGGGAGTTGGCTAGGGTAGAGGGAATCTGCAATCTCTCCTCAGGACAGTGCCAATTCACTGGGTAGTGAGAGTCACTTGCATCATTATTATGATTGTTATTTTCATTTTCTGTTATTGTTTCTATTAAACTGTCTTTATCTGAACCCATGAGGTTTTTTTTTTCCTTTTCCTTTCTTTTCTCCTGGCCCTTCTGGGGGAAGGGGGGGAACTGTGCTTGCGACTGCATGGTCCTAGCCACTGGCTGCGGTTAAACCACAACACTAACTAAAATAAGATATGACTGAGGTAAAGACTATATCAAGCTTCAAAAAAACTTTAGACATAAGGTAGGTACATCTACGGCTAAAAACAGATACTGACTTTTCAGCTGCATTAAGCTTATGCTTTGTCACATCATGAGCAGATGTACCAACTCTTTGCTTCTTAATTCTTGGTTGGTAATTGTAATCTTCCCATAAGCAAAGCCTGGCACTATCCAAGGTCCATGTCTGTACCAGTCTTCTTGATTCCATCTTCACTTGATATTGGAATACTTTAGCGAAGATGGGACCTAATAGAAGTAGCCTAACCTGCTGGTGCTCACTGTCTCCATGGTCTTCGGGGGATTGCTCTGAACTATAGTTGGCTGCAGAAATGCCGAAACTGGTGCTATTTGTACAAGTGGTTGAATCAACTCTCTGTCACTCTGAATTTAGCTAAGGTAAAGCTATGTTTAATTATTTTGTAACATTAAACGGAATAATCTTCCAAAATACCTAAGTTTTCCCCACTTACAAGTCTGATTTCAGCACAGTCCAGTTTTATTTCTTGAAAATAAAAAAGAAGTATGTCTTTGATATTCTTATCCACTCCTTAATAAACATTCTAAGACACATGGATCACCCAAGTTTCTTTTAGCAAGGATGATATGAAAAGGCATAGGGAGGTCGTGGTTGGCCTTTCAGTAGCCATTGCAACCTGCTTTTCTTCCTTTCAAACAAGAAAGGAGGAAAGACTCCTCCTGCATACAAACCTTAACTCAAATGCCTGCCTCTGTCACATCCAGATTAGATTAATGTAACACACATGCTGTGCTTTGGACTAAACCTTTTAGATCAACCTCAAGTTGATGAAAAATGATTGTGATACCTGTGGTGCTTGGGATTTTCCTGGATGCAGTTCAAGATGCTGGGTTTCACCTACAGATCCATAAATGGCCCTGGAACTTTGTCTGTTGGCAAAAGGTTTTGATTTCTCTTACCTTCAGTATGAAGCAGAGGCCCATAAGCTGGAATGACCTTTGTTTAATAGTGAGAGATGCTGTGAGCCCCTTTTTTGTGGGGGTAATCCTTTTTGGGGGGAGCAGGGGGAAAATAGTAGGGAGAAGGGGAAGATTATATGCTACTTTGTGACTAATTATTACTGTTTATTTCCTGGTTTTGCTGCATGCTCTTAGCTTTTTATGCTGTAGCTTAAATGTACAGATCTGCTCATACCCATACAGTCTTTCATCTGGAAGAAAAGCACAGTGAATTTAGCAGTTCTAGTAAAACCATTTGACAGAAGCTGGTTAGTTATTAACATACAGTTGTTGTCTTGACCATCATGTGGCTGATGGATGGATTTAGTAGTAATATTTGAGTTGGCAGAAATGGACCACGTGCTTTTGCGGATGCTACACAAGCTATTGTTGAATGATGAACATGGTGGGTATGGACTGAGGGGAAAGGAGAATAAACTACTGGTGCTCCAAAATACCTTCCTCCCTCATATTTCCGCCCCCCTCCAAAAGAAAGACGTGAGAGGAGAGTGCATGTAGAAATCCAAGTACAGGTCTCAAGTAAAATTATCTGAAGTGGCTAAATATACAATATTTGTATTTTCTGAACATGTTCCCTATTCTGTACTAAAAATGCACAGTGGCCTACAGAAAGAAATTAACTGTATTCCTATCAGTGGTGATACTTCTTTCCTGTAGTTTTTTCCATGTACTTCCTCATATGTTGTTGTTCCAGGACACTTTCTCATGTGTATGTGCACCAAAAATATTTGTTTTAACGTTTTTGTTGCAATTAATGCACTGGAACTTAAGGGACCCTTCAGCTAAGGTGAGTGCGCAAACTTCTGCTGCTGCAGGTTTTCCTCTAAGCCTCTGCTGTCAGTCTGTTGAGCCCTTCAATCATCAGTTCTGACCAAAAGGACATTTTCTTTTTAAAGAGCAGATAGTAGAGCAGACACTTCATCACTCCTGTGTTCAGGTTTACTTATCTTACCAGTTTTAAGTGTGTGTTCAGAAAACTTGTCCAATATTTTTCTTGCTGCCTTTGCAGGGTAAGTGACTCTCCAGCCACTCACTCAGCATTACACTCTGAAGAATCCATCACAGCTGTGGCAACCCTGGGTTATGCTCTGTTATACTTGCAGAAAATTAAGGGTTTGTAGCAGTTGAATATAAAATAAATACTCTTTCATATATTTTCTCTTGTCCCTCTCTGTAAAACACTCACCTTACTCAACTGTTGTCTGTATCTCATGCTTTCTTTTCAGTTACTTTTCTCTTAAAATCATACAGCTTCCTTGGACTCACTGGGTATTTTAAAATAATGAAAAGATTTGCATGTACATCTGTGCGGTTTTGGTGTTTCTTTTTTTGGTTTTGTTTTGTTTTGTTTTGTTTTTTTCTCTCTCCCCCAGAAATGGTACTATGAGGATTGTGACCTTCATATAAACCTTGCTTGCTGTCTCTACATCTTTTCCAGAAGTTCCTGCTGTTGCTCTGGCCTTGTGGCGGATGCCAGATAGTGAAAGGGATGTACCCTTTATAACTGTATGGTTTTGCAGTACTCCTCTAATCCATATTTAACAGGAATTTAATGTGTCCTGCAGAGGTTGACAGGACTCACCTCATATATTGTCATTATCTTGAGATAGTAACCTTGAGGGAGGAGGAGAAGCTTATTAGGACTTTATTTGCTTCTGATTCTTGCTATGAAAATGTTAGCTCTTCCTTGTAGGTGTGAGATCCACTGCTTAATGGAGTGGGCCCTGGTAGTCGCTGTGGAGGTCTCCAAAAGTATTTCAGTCATATTGTCCCATGCCAAGAGGCTCGGTACAGGGAATGATTTAAACCTAAAGAGAAATTTGAGGCAAATCAGCAGACTTGTCCTCCTTAATGCAGGGAAGGGCAGCAGAAAGCAGAGGGGGAAGGAAGGTGCTTCTGTATAGGCAGCTGCTTTTCTCTTCCCTCCCATATCCCAAGTCTCTAACTCTTCCTTCACAAGTTAATTTTGTAATGAGCAAACATAAATTTTTTGTTATGAGGGTTTGTCTGGGAGCATAAATGCACACTCATATTAGCTTTGCAAAATATTCCTTAACTGTCTAAGCCCTCCTATGTATTCTCTATTTTTAGGAGAGATTTTTGGGCAGGACACCAAAAACAATGAACATTTACTTCTAATGCAGTCTAGCAGCAGATGGTCTGAAGCAGCCCATGGACTCACTATCTTTTTTTTGAAGTCCAAAATGATATTAACCAGCAGAAGTGAAGATAATGAAGTAAGCAATTTGTTTTATGACAAGCAGGCAAAAAAACTTGTTTTCAATTAGCCTGCCACCATATGAGACTGAGGTTAAAGTACTTAGGGATATAACGCCATTTGGGTTTTAGTGGTGTTCAAAGTGTCATTGTTTTGTACCACAAAAACATGAAAACTGAGTGGTTTTAGGCTGAAGTTAGTAGGCAAGGGTCATGGGAACAGTTGCAGTAAAAGCACTGAGGTCAGTGTGTTGGTTTGAGTTCAGATGCTGTTATATTACATGGTTGTTTTTCCATTGTCTTCTGTGCCTGGCAAAGTGAAGCATTCAGATGTTTTTCACATATATTGAATATTTACTTCTAGGAAAAGATGGGATTTATTCTAAGAATTACTCTGTTTCCCATAACAAAACCATATGTATGAAGTTTAAACTGCGTGAAAATATACGTACTTGAGTTATTTAGTTTTCGTATTTTATTGTGTAGTGCAGATGAAAACTGGAAGAAATAAGTTAAATGTTATGCTGGCTTCTATATATGGTGTTCCTGGAACATAACTGTTGTCAGAAAATGGCTGTTGTTGGTTGCCAATATCATGACAAAGGTGCTTCTGCCACTCATGCCATGCTTTTGACTTCACAGTATGTTGGAGAAGATATCAGTCTAAGAACTGGTATAAAAACACATATAACACAGCCTTCCACCCTTCATAAGCCTGTATGCAGCTGTAAACATTTTTGGAAATCCTCTGCAGCTTTTCTTGATCATCCATGCACATGTGGTCTTCTGAAAATGCCCTTTGATTCTGGTTTCTCATTTTTCGTGGGCAGTGATGTTGGTCTTGCGGCACTGCAGAAATCTTGCCTGGCGTGGTAATACTGCATGGTCATTCTCTGGAGCAAGGGCCACAGATGGTGGCTGCCTCTGCCCTGCTCACAGGACTGTCCTTCCCCTTACATGCATGGTGGGGATCCTTTGTAGGTCTCCTAGGATAGGCCCATAACCCTTGGGCATGTTCTACCTTGTTTGTTCTCCTTCCTCATCACCAATCTTTTTGGCACCCTGTCTTTGATCTTCTCTCTCGACCCACCTTCCGCTGACATCTTAGGGGTTGTTACATAGCCTTGGAAAGCGTGTATAGAGGTGTTTGTGATTGTTTGATACTTGCATTTACATTTTTATTAATCAAAATTACTCTTATTTAATAATGCCTTACTTTTAGAAACACCTGTACTTTTAGAAATTTAATTTATACCTTCATATTTGTGTACATATGCACACATGACACTTTGTATGTACTTTTTTAGCATAAGTAGATTTACATATATATACACCTATGTGTATTTTTTACACTTATAAGCACTTCCTGGTCCAAAAGAAAATGGACAGTATGTTTTGAGTTCACACGGGTGTGATTTTAAAGAATGGTAACCCGACAGTTGCGGAGCAGCATGAAAACACAAGGTGTGGAGGTGTACGACTTCCCCTGGAAGTTAGGGCTGGCACACCGGTCGCCTCCTGGTTTGGGAGGCAGTTGCCCCCGTGCTGCTGGTTGTGGCAGGGAAGCTGTGTGTGCTCCATCATTTGCTCTTGAGTGAGATGCCTGCCCTGAAGATGTGTAGGGCACATGTGGTGTAAACTGTATACACACGCACCCCCTCACCCCAGACAAAACTATTGTGCTTTCCTCTTGAATTTAAATAAATAATAATAATAATAATAATAAATACTGGGTATTTTTGAGGAACACTAAGTAGAAGCTTCCAGTTTTGTGTACATCTGTATACTACAGCTCTTCACCTACTAATATAAATTTCAGATTGCTCAGCATGTGATACCTTACCTGCAAAATGCCACTGAACTCTGCACCAGTGCAGAAATCCTACAGGCTGAGATCTTACTACAACAATCAGTTGCTTAATATCTTAATATGTCAGGTAAAAGTCACAAAAAATTCACATTACCCATATATTTAATACAAGCATGGAGGTTTCTTTTTGACTGTACTACTATTGTGACTCCTTTTGTTAAAAATCTTGCAACATTCATTTATGGAAGGGTGTGGGAAGGCACTAGCTGAGAAGTTACTGATTTAGCTGGGAGTGGAAATACCCCAAGTTCACTAAGAACCTGCGGAGACATGGGCAGCTCAAGAGTGTGGAATTTTCACACACCGCTGCCCTTTGCTGATACTCTGCCAAGTGCTTTTTGTAAACCTCTGGAGGAACTGGAGAGCGATACAGGTTATCTTTCCAGTGCTTGCCCCTTGTTCCAAGGCTGATATTATTGCTGGTCACAGACTCTTTCATGTCCTGGAGACTGCTGCTTCCCACCTTTAACGTGTTCGCTTCCATTTCCATATGAAACGCTTTTCCTGCAGTCCCTTTGTAGGACTACTGAGTCCCACAAGCTTGTTAAAGGTACCTCATTTGCAGTTCAAATGAGTTCATGTGTTTAAAAGAAAAAAAAAAAAAAAAAAAAAAAAAAAAAAA
>VFFE01007779.1:331741-440383 GCA_008921705.1 Burhinus oedicnemus | reverse complement strand
TTTTTTTTTTCTCTCCTCTTTTTTTTTTTTTTTTTTTTTTTTAGTTAATGGATTGCCAGCTTCTTTTCTTAGCTACCCTGAAGGCTTGCAGCATCACTTGGTATGTCTTTCTCCTTCCTCTTCCCGCATAGGAAAATCTGGTTAATTCAAATTTTTTCAATACTTGTCTTAATTCAGGAAATCATATTAGAGTAAATGCAGGGTTATAATACCAAGAAAAGAAATGTAGTTAATAGTGCAATTTCACCCCAGCATTAAAACCAATTAACCTAACACCACCTTTGCTTAAGAAAGCAAGCCAGACTCTACTGGTCTTGTAATACATATTATTTACTCTTTAGTGTGTCCTATTTAAATCATGAAGTTGAGACAGAGGGATGTGCTTAAAACAAGTAATTATTCTGATCCATTTCATTATAATGTATAACATCTTGTAAATGCTCTTATGCTTTGTTTACTTCAAAGATGCTATGTATAAAACAGGCAGTCCACGAAGTCAATGAGGTTACATCAGGAATGGCTTTTGGTCCATTTTCTTTGTAGGTACTCTTGAACTATTAACCTTTTATTTTTGCTTGATTGTTCAGTAAATGAAAAGGTCTCACGAAGGATCCTAATCCCTGCTGTGGAGTAGCTGAAATGACAAAGCAATTGTAAATGTATTCTTAAAATTAGAGAATATATAGGTGTGTGGGAGGCTGGTGGGTGGACTAAAGAAGAGAAAGCAATTGTTAGTAACAGCTTGTCCATGTGACACAGGGTGCTTATAGAAAGAAAATATATATCTATTTTTTTTTTAATATCGCTTCCCCTGTAACAAAATAAAAGTTAATTAGAGTGTACAGTCTTCATTTATATCTGACATGCTATGTGTTATATCGCAGACATCTCAGGACTCTAAGATTCTTTTCCTTTCCTTTTCCCGAGCACCTTTGTCAGTCTGTAAAGTGCCCATAGAGTATTAGGAGGGATTTACAGCCTTGTTACCCTGATAATTTCTCTTTAGGAAGGGACACGTCTACTTGGAAAAGTAACAGAGACACCATACCAAACAGAAAGATAAAATCAAGGCAATGCAGCAGAAATTAGTTAGGTGGCAAAATAAGAGGGAGCTTTATCTTCTGAGGAAGGCAAATAGTCCCATTTTAATTTTGTTTACAGTTTATAGGGGAGAGGTGTATTACTAAGAACTTGCTCTATTGATCTATTAGGGGAAAATGTTGAAGTACCCATCATGTATATTACTGGCCTACTATCTTTGGCCCTTGTTTCTCCAGCTTCCTAAGATTGTTTCCCTCCTTTACCCTATGGCAGATTTCATGATGGAGGGAACTCTTAGGTAAAAGCAGAATTGATCTTTGCAGCCTCAGATTTTCTGGGAGGATGAGGTCGGAGTGGGAAGTGAGCTGTTTTCCTCTTCTTTTTTTCCTTGTCCAACACCTGTTTTGCTGTGAGACTGTGAAAAAGTGGTGCAGACTTAGATTTCCCTAGGTTATAAAACAAAGTACAAAAAAAGCAACAAAATAGAAATCAAACCTAATTTCTAATAAGCTCTGACTCATGTGTGACTGAAGAAATATCAATGCTCTGTGCTGCTAGTCAGGCATGTTCTTGCAGTCAGCTGCTATACTTCAGAGAATCAGAATACTGTGAAACTTCCTGCTTTTAAATCCATCTATGAAAGTCTGTAGCTTGCTTTGGGAATGCTTAGGAGCACAGTTGTATGTTCAAATATATTCTTGGTAAGTGGACATGGTACTTAATTGAAAATCAGTTTCAGAAAAGGTTAACGTAGGTAAATACCTGTATAGATTGAAAGGTTTTTTAAGCTGTTGTATTTGGCCCTTGGAAGTAACGTTCCTGCAATTAAAAGAAAAAGAAATCACTGAACTCTTATATTATGCAAGGTTAAAAAAGGAACTGATTTTCCTTGCCTCCTCGATGAGTCATTATTTAATTGTCATGATTCATAGATTTTGTATCTATATTAAACTATTGCTGAGTGCCCACATTACTGATTTTTTCTTTTTTTTTTTTTTTCACTTGACTGAAACTGTAGTTACTGCATTAAGAATTGTGTTTTACCTCTGCATTTCTTAATTCTTAAATCTAAATACCTTTGTCTAATTCAAACTTCACAGAAAATGCCAGAGCAGAGTCAGGCCCTCTGAGCATACACCTTCAGACTTTCTGAGATTATCCTGCATGCTGTTTCACAGGTATAATGAACTCATGGTTACTTAGCGTCAGGGAATACATAATTCTCTTTGATTTGCTAGATATTATAAACTAGTAAAATGTCTTCTGGTTTGTAAAATATGCTTAAACTGTGCAAGGCTCATGATGATAATGATAAAAGCCTCTACTGGGACATGCATTGTCACAATTTGTGACAGTTGTTTTGGACACTACTGCCTAAAGCCCTTCAGTGATTGACATGGTGGTTTCTATCTTGGTTAATTATTTGCCATCAGAGATTTCTAAACCAGTAAAACAAGGAGTATCCATCTAAGCATCTTCCTATTTCTCAAAAATAAGTTTTCTAACAACCTTTTTTAGATTTTGTAGGTTTTGATTTTCTTTTTTCTTTCCTAATGAAGAGCAGAATTTGGAAAATTGTGTGATTTAGATTCATAAGGACTTGTGAAAGAAATATTTTTATAATTCCCATCCATTTAACACACAAAGGATTTTTGCTGGTTCTAACTTAGGAGAATCATTGCTTTTGAGAGCAGGCTGCAGTTTTTCATTTTGGTTTCACTCCATGTTCCCCAAGACATGGGCCATTTGTTTTCCCCTTTGAAATTCTGTTAGAAGAGAATTGGAAAATGTTTAGTTCTTTGATTTTTGGCCTTTGAAAGTGAAAATGTGATTCTGTGTTGCCAGTGTGTAGAGGACAAAAGCAGCAGTGTGGAGGCAGTGAACTGGGTTTAACCACATTTTAAGGTGATGTCGAATCTTGTCATAATCCCAGATGTTTCAGAGGAAAGATGATCTTTCATTGGTGTAACATGGTGGTAGTTTAGATACTGCTAGAGAGCAATTGATGAAATCCATCGTGTGGGAAAAAAACTCCATAGTGTAATACTTCTGATTGTCAGAGTATATGAGCCAAGAGGTAATGATCACAGCTAAGAAATAGCCCTCATCCTCAGAGATGATGGGGTTTGAATAGTAAAAAATAAATTATCATTTTGGACAGAGAAAACATTTGCAAAAGTTTTGCAAATGGTGGGTCTCACCTTTGCCAAAGGAAGGCTCGTTTGAGGTGTTGAAATGGCTGGGTAGAGAGAGGAAAGGTTATGAGAAGGTAGCAGTATCTGAAGAATCAGGCTGGAAGGAGGGGGCAGGTGAAGGTGACAGCATGTCAGGCATTTGGGGGAAAAGCCTTGATCCTGCTGCTCTTGTGGCTGTCTCTCAGTGTCAGTGGTGCCAGTTTTTCACCTTCAGTATTTGAGACATTCATACCTGAATCCTGATGATGTTCTTGTGTTGAGTTATGCTAATGTCCCATTGACATAAGCACTGACTAGGGTTGCAGAAATGAACCCTTAAAGATTTCAGAGACTGGAAATGACCATTAAGTGTTTATTCCACCTATTTTTCTTCTTGTCTCACTGTTTTGTGGCAGCTGTTACCTTGAAACAAATTTCTGACAGAACTGAGTGTTCAGGTTGATTCTTTCACATTTCTGGGGGTTGCAGCTGTTAATTAGCCATCTAAAAATGGCATTTGATAATTTCCCAAGAGATTTCTTTGCCATCATTTCTTTTGAAGCAGCTACTGAGGATGTTGTGGAGTAACCCTTCAAAACATAACTGGTGTATAAACAATTACAATAGCCTGTTAATTATACACATTCAGTATAACAGTTTAATCTTAGTATTGCTATGATGAATACAAAATGAGTTAACAATTAATTTATCCATTGTTTGCTCAATAATTTTAAAGCTTTAATACTCCATTTAAAATGTGGTCTGCTGTTTGCATTTGTGATAAGTAACTGCAGGACAGGAGAAATGTAAAATTACCATGGAAGTGTCTTTTTTTAGAACGCTTAGCTGACTAATTCAGCGGACAATCTGAGTCAATTAAACCCAGGCCAAATCTTGTCATAACCCCAAATCTTTCAGAGGAAAGATGATCTTTGGTTGGTGTAACATGATGGTAGTTTAGATACTGCTAGAGAGTAATTGATTAAATCCATCATGTAGAAAAAAAATTCCATAGTGTAATACTTCTGATTGTCAGAGTATATGAACCAAGAGGTAATAATCACAGCTAAGAAATAGCCCTCATCCTCAGAGGTTATGTTTTTTTTGAATAGTAAAAAATAAATGATCACTTTGGACAGAGAAAGCAAGTAGGTTGAGGAATTCTCTGCTGCCTCCTGGTCAACAGACCATGCCGGCTTTGAATTAGATAAATAGTGATGGTTGATTGAGACACGTTTTTTGGGTTTTTTTAAAGTAGAACTCATCTTTCAAAGCTGTTTTTAGGAGCCATATTGTTTCCAGAAACATACTCTTTATTATAGAGGGTATGACTCCAGGTCAATTTTATTTAATTAAGCAATCGCTTGTAATTACAAGGAGTTGATCTGTATTTTGTTAATTTTTGTAAGAAAATGCCAAAATCCTTTATTTGGCAGCTATCAAAGGGGTTTTTATGAACAATGGCCAAAACAAGATGTCTCATGTTTTAGTGTGTTTGTCGTGTTTCAAAGATGTTGGAAATATTACATCAATAAACATAAGTCATCACCGATTCTAGTTCTTCCTCAGAGAGAAGTGGGGCCAGGAATACCTTATTAGGTATTTATTTTATTTCAGGTTTAAATAAAAACCTTCAATTATGCAAGAGAATAAAATAGCTTTTATGAATCTAGAACTATCAAATTAAGAGTAATAACTTTTTTTAACTTTCCTGATGCATGTGACTCCTACACTTGTACAGCCGTTTGCATGCAAATGTTAGAAACGAACTTGAATTAAGAAAATACAATGGTGGTGGTGTTGTATGATGTGGAAGAAGGATCCCTTGTCAGGAACAGGTTGGTCACGTGGCCCTGAGTAAGTGCAGGATGCTCCCTGCTGCTGTACGTGCTTACTGTCAATATTCATCCACATTGCAATTTCCATTTCAATTTCAAACCTCAAAATTGCTGTGCTCTTGTATAATACACTCCTGGCACTAAATCATGCCTACCTACTGATGTTTAGTGACCTGAATGAAATTGTTTCGATGTAATTGACTGGCATGCTTTGTGTATAGAAATAAGTCTGCTCAGCAAAGGCTACATTATGTTTTTAAGTCATAAAAAAGAGACTTGTCTATTTTAGATTTTGAAAAAGCGTGCAGACCCATTGATTTCATCCACAAGAGGTAAAATATGTCAAAAAAAATACACAACCTTAAAAGCCATTGCTCTAGAATTGCACTCTACTGGTTCTCCCCGTTTTTGTATTATAAACCATATCTTTTCCTATTGTGATAGTCTTCTCTGATCAACACTGTGCTGCTCTTAACTGGGAATACAGCCTTAGTTCTCTTTTGGAAGTAGGTCAGGTACAGTTGCCAAAAGGAAATGCAGAATCCAGCAACAGGAACATGCAAGGTGGGCGGGTATAGGTTGTGCGGTGAGTGTATTAAAAGCCTGTACTGCATAAAAGGCTTACTGTTTAGAGGTGCAACAATACAGTATTTAAAATTTGTTTGGGAAAACTTTGTTAGACTAAATGCGCTCTGTGCTATGTGTCTTCCTATTCTGCACCTGTATTCTCAGTGCCAATGAATTTCATTATAATCATCACAAAATGTTTTTTCTTCATGAAGAAAAATAATTGTTTGTCTGTGTTTGCTTAGCTTTGAGGGTGTGTGCATATAATCCAGCCAGAGGGAAAAACAGTAGCGTAAAGGGAGATGGTAAAGTTATGTTATTATTTTTATCAGCTTACTTGAGAACTAGCTTATTGGGAACTAGCTAAGAGATGGTAAAGGCTGATTCCTCTTTTAATTGTTTTCTCTGATAATAAAGAACTGCTATTGCTCCCTTTCCCTCAAACACTTCAGCAAAGCTGGGCCTCTGATTGCTGTCATCCCGTTGCTGGCTTTGAAGGATAAGGATGGAGGGAAGTGATTGCATGAGTAAGAGTCCCAGCCCCAACTCCTACTTTCGTTAGATGTACTTCTGTGAGACAGCTTCTAAATCTGACTATTAAGAAAATAGATTCCCTATGGCATGAGTGCTTCTTGCCGTTCAGCTTATGGGACAGATCTCTTGTGTTATTCAGAAAAGCTTCTGGGTGATAACCAGATGTATCTGAATGAAGGGATAAATTACTGTTTTTCACTACTTGCTATGATGCATTCACCTTCTGGTCTTGACTGCCATGAAGGTCTGGTAGCTCCATTGTAGAGCTTTTAAGGTTAACATATTTGCCCTCTGGAAAGGATCCCACAGGCGTCTAAAATCTGCACTTTGATAATTACACCGGCTCCAGCAGAAAACCACAAAGTTTTTAGTGAGGAACATAGTAGTCATTTCATTTAGCTCTTTTTGGCTGCCAGTGACTGTGAGAAGTCAGTCTCTACTTGCTGTGTCACTTCCAGATTTTGGCACCTCCAAGGAGCAGCTATAAACTGCTCTTGGACCTGGTTGCCCCTGTCTGGGCTCATTGCCCATGTGGCTAAATGTTAGCTCCCCTGACCTGGCATCTTGTTCTTTGTAGTATGCCACTTAATTTCAGCAGGGAAACTTAAACAATTCATATGGCTTGACATAGCTCAGGGACAAAAATTTGTCCTCTGAAGTAACTCCCTCCCCTGATGGAAGAAGTGCTGATCAGGTCTGCATAGCTTTGGCTGAATAAGTCCTCTGCACGTGATTTCCTTTGCCTTCGCTCCTTTTGCTACCTCTGGGTTGTTTTTATATTGCTTTAAAGTTTTGGTTTGGGGTATGTGGGGGATTTGGACAGAGCCAGGTGTCACATCTATGTCCCATACTTGTAGGTTGAGATTTCTCCTGGTCAGCCTGAGAAAGGATAGCCTTAAAGACAATAACTTTTTTTTTTTTTCTTTTTACCTTCCACTACCTTTGGGGCCTGCCTTTAGACTTCAGGAAAGTCTTAACAAAAGAATGCTGTGCAAAATGAGTATCAAATCCACTATGTATATGTATTTTAAAAATTCAGATGTTGCACTATGATACCTTTTTATGGCTGTAAGCAATTCCATTAGAGTTGTAGTTAAGATTAACTTGTTCTGGGAGTTCCTTGGAATACCAATGGTAACTTCATGATCCCAAAACCATACTATTTTAAAGAAATATAACACTGGTAAGTATATGTGGTGTTGGGCACCTCTGCTGGCAATGGTGCAGTAAGCATCTGACTGAGATGAATACCTATGGATAGCCTGTGTGTGTGTGTTAAGACAAGCACAAGCACTTTGCAAAAAGTCAACCCTTTCTCTAGACTGTGCAAGTCAAAGGCCCGACTCTCTCATTGATGGGATGCTGTGTTTTCCTTCAAGCCTTGACTGAGGGAAGTGAGGTAACTCCCATATTTTATCCTCTGAAGGACTCCAAAGGAAGAAATCTGGCAGGTTCTCAAAGGCCCTGAGGAGTCATTTGGGCTTCAGGTTTATAACTTCTCACGTTCACTAAACATGAAGCTGCTGGAATGTGCCACATGTTTCAGGCCCTATTTCAGCAGTGTGCCATGGAGATCTCACACAGCTTTCTCCCTAATCGTGTTGGAAGAAGGGACAGGTCTGCAGCCTTGTAGGTGACGTGGAGCATGTGCTGCACGGGCAGAGTTAATGGAGTAGAGAGGGAAGGAGACACAGCCCCATTCTCTGCATAGCTAAACTTCCCTTGCCCATTTGTACCCCTCTCCTCTCCACCACACTTGGCATTGTGTTTTGGTTTGTTGAAGAAGTCCTCTTCTCTGCAGCCAGAGTTCAGCTGGAGACAACTGATGCTAAAAGAAAGCCACCAGAGATGCTGGATCTACGTGTGCTCTCCAGTGTTCTACACTAAAGTGAGAAGTACTGCCTGCTGCAAAGAAAATGGTCTCTGCTTTGGCTTGTTGATGCATAGAGGTACTGACTAAAATGCTGACATGCGGTATTTTAAAAGCAAGCTGATTATCTGGAAGCTTTCTGAAAGATACCCTATGTTAGATACTAATAAAAACCACAATTTAATTCAATCTGTTCACCAAGTGTTCCTTTTAATCCTCAGTGTCATCTTTCTTCTAAGGAGTACTTTCAGGTTTTACTAGTGTTTGACTGTTATTAGGTTCTTGGAAAGTAATCTCAATTGTTTCTTCATGCAGTTTGTACCCATTTAAATTGTTCCCTTAACTTTTGGTGTGCAACTTAAATTCATTGCATATTTCTTAAAATGGAAGTAAAAGAACTGTTTTGTGCCTCCTGTCAGGTTTCCGTTTATGACTTGAAGCTCACAAGTGTGCAAAAATCCAAAACCAACCCCTCATAATTCAGGCAGAAAAGATTCTCCTGGCAAGAATAATCAGAATAATTTTTTTTTTCTGTTTTTCTCCCCCTCCCTAAGAACAGGAGGTGTGCCTGTGGCTTCCACTAACTAAAGCTTTGCAATGAAATAGCAAGGATACTGGGTCAGTAAGCTTCTCTTCAAATATCTCATTATAGTTTTCCTATTGCTAACGTTAAGGGTCTTGTTTGGTCTGTAGGTTTGTGATTGTGCAGTCTTGAATTGTCTATGCAGTCCCATCTGTCTCTTTTTAAATGTAACTAAAAGTCTGAATTTGTACTGTTTCCTCCAGTTACATGTTTGGCCCCTAGACAGTCTCTTCTGTGACCTTTTTCAGGTGATGTTTTCTTGACTTCTTTGCACATACAAATATGGTTTATATTCTCCAGACTCTACATGGAGTCACCTTACTATTTATATGTTTTTTTCACAGGATTTCTGCTGCCGTGTTAATAATTGACACTTTTTTATTTCCCCCCTTTAGAGACTGTGCAAAAGGGGTACATTTTCCTCATCCCATCTTGCCTTACCAGCTGTCACGTAAATTGTTTTGTGCTGTGATTTTTCTAGTTTTATTAATGCTTGTTTTTTAACCCTACGGTTTCTGCACCCTTTGGTTGGTTTGATTGCTTTACTGCTGCTTCACTATGATCAAAGGTAAAAATGCCACCCTTGTATCCTTGAGTGGAAGAAGCTTGTCTTCACAATTCTCTAATCCTGTCAAGTCCAAGCATGCACACCACTAAGGAACTCACAAGTCCCAAGGAAAGCAGGACATGTTCTTTCTTTACCAAAGAGGTTTCTAGAAAAATTTAGATTGACAATGCGTTAGTCATTACTCAGGTGAAGCCTTCAATCTTATAGATGTGTACAGTTCCAGTGGCCTTTTGTATAAAGGTATTAACAGTTACATTTGATGTGCATGACACCAGAATAATTAAATTTCTTTCACCTCTTTTTTTTTTTAATCTTCTCCTGTTCATCTTTCTGTGTGTCTCTCAAAGGAAAATGACAATTCTGCTATGGTAGGTCCTATGCTCTCTTTGTATTGTGTCACTTGAATACAGTAATGGATGAACACCTTAAAGCATGGTCAGTTAGCTCATGGCAAAGTCCAGCTTGCCGCAGTTAGATGCCTAACAGAATAAGTAGTTCAAAGCCATTTTTTCTAGCTCCTAGCTATGTTACAGCCTCTTCTGTGCATCAAATCAAGTCATAAACGTGAGCGATTTTGTGTATGTTATTCATGTGCATCCCACTTGCGGATGGACTTTATTGTCCAGTTGCCTGCTGACAGAAATCCACAGAAGCCAGGGAGACGTGCCAGCTGTACAGCTTTACTTTATCAGAAAACTGTTGTATTTTTCTCCTTTTGTACCTTTTACTTGTCTGGCACAAAAGCTGAGTCATAGAGACCCACTTTTGCACTCAGTTTCTAATCATGTACCTGTAAAAATGCAAATGCCAACTTTCACCTCTAAGTTGTTCGGTTAGCTTGGTTCATCAACTTCCACGTGTAAGCGTATAGGTATTGGTGAGAACTGCACTGTAGGTTTCTTTTTTGTTTTTTTTTGACCTATTTTAGTTCACCTCTATAACTTGGATACTATTGAGAAATACATAGAACAACTGTTGTCCTAAGAAAAATGTTTTGGAATGAAGCTTACACGTACAGGGTGTAACAGAACAGTGGGGAACCTAAAAATACATGCTTGGGACAAACATTAAAGAGAAGTGAATAATTGTTTGGAATGATCTTGAGGAAAGAATTTTTATGACAAGGAACTAAATTAAACAAAGTCCCTTTATTCCTCCTTGTAAGTAGTTCTGTATGGTGTCAAGCTCCTTTTAATCTTTAAGATGGTCTCATTCTTTTCAAATGAAAGTGACTGAGAGGACAGAGAAAAGACTGATTATGGGCAAAATGATTTCCAAAATGTCAGACAATGAGGATCACTTCAAGGCAATAATGAATTAAAATACTTTTCCATCTCCTAACATTCTGCGGCTTAATCTGTACCTGCATTCAGTGGAAAAAAAACCCTCATAAAATGAAATACTGTGTGGTAAGAGCCATACAAAAATATGATTTACAGGAAATAACAATCTTCTAAGTTACTACTTAACTTCTTTTCTTCCCCAAAAGCTGGGATTAAAAAGTAGGTCAACAAGCCCATTTAAATAGCTTATTCCACAGTGTGGTTTAAATTAGTGTTAGTGACAAGTGAATGAAGTGCTGTGCATTTTGTTTTTATAGCATATTGGTTAAATTTAGAATGTTCAAAGTGGCTGTTGTACACAAGCTTCCAGGCAAATACCTCAGATCTTTCAGTCGGTGGACTTTGTTGTTGTTTTTAAACACATATAACGTGTTGGCATTGTATTTGTAAACCAGGTGTTTTATCCAAATGTGCAATTAGGGTAACGAGCATTAGTGTAGTGGTGGAGCCTCCTGAAGTAAGGAGCTACAGTTTCGGCTCAAAGGGTAACGCATTTCTGTGCTCTGAGCATGTGACTCTCATTCCTAGCATTGTCCAGGAATCCCCCCAGAACAGTGATTTTAATCTACAGACAAGCTGAAACCTTTAAGTATCACTGAAACCTTTAAGTATCACTGAACAGAACTGCCCTTGTAATGTTATTTAGTAATGATAGATCAGGCAGTTTCGATCAGATGAATGGCCTGAGATGAAAGAGTGATTGTAGGCAAGGAAATGGCTTTTGCAGGAGCTCTGTTCTTGCTTCAAAAGCCATTCTTTGGCTTGCAGTCTCCCTCTCTGCCTCCTGAGAATTGCCAGAAACAATTCTGGCCCTTATATTCAGAGGTACCTAGCGCCAAGGTGAGGAGAGAGGTTTCCAGCCCAGCTAGAAATTTCTCTATTCCTCCCGCTTTTGTTGCTGTGCAGCAGAGGGTTCTCATCTGCGCCCTGACTGCAAAGATACCAGCAGAGTTGAGTGAATAATGAGAAAATCTACTCACTAGTGTTTTGACAATTGCTAAATAGAGTTTTGCTTAGATCATGTTTGTACCTATTTTATCTGCTGTGGAACTTTTTGTGAAATGCTGTGGGAGTGAAGGGTTTGCTCAAAAGCATACTTGCAGGGAACTATTTCTGGACTGTATTCATGATTAATTTAATCAAAAACCAGTTTCTCTCACTGTAAAAGTAGCTGATTAATGATTATGTCATAAGTGAGGAAAAAGAAACAGAATAAATCAGTGTGTTAAAATCAAGCTTGTTCTTTTTCAGAGCTCTACATAATTCAGCTGTAGCAGCATGTCTTCAGTAGCTTTTTTTGTATCCTGCTTTCCCAGTAATGATATCCTTGTCACAGTCTCCCTCCTGTACTGCTCTTGTTGTATGTTATTCTATTTTATGTAGGTTCTCATTCTGCTTTCATTGTGAAGTATATGCGTACCTTGCAAGTTCATGGTATGTGAGGTAACTAGCATCTGTCATATTTGGCTTGTTCCTTCCCTACGTGAAGAATTAGATACTTAGTAGGAATACTGTGTTTTGATAGGATTGTTTTCTGCTTATGGGAAGCAAGATGGACAGAAGAATAGTGATTTGCATTTGGAGTGAGAATTTATGCCAGTTGTGACAGTCTTTAATTCCTATGGGAATTTGTTTCAGAGCCTTGGCTGGCTGCTGGCAAAGCCCTGTGTTTTAAGCCCGTTAGCTTTATGTTAAATTTTCATACCTGCATCCTCCAACAGAATGTCTTTGTCAGGTCTCTATCTTCACTTCATTCCTGTTTTTCCCATAACTGTCTCCTAATTGGAATGGACAACTGAAAATCCTGAGAAACTGAGGCACAAAAAGGGATGCCAATGCAATGAAGTGCTGTTCTCCTCCCCTTGCTGCTCTTTTTTTCTAATGTCACAGTTATTGGAGAGTCTTCTCGTTTATGCTCTGAAAGCTGAGACACTGACAAGGATAAGTGAGTAATGGGGAAAATTACTCCTTATTTTCAAAGTCATCTGTCAAGTGTGGTTAACTACTTCATACTGAGCACTGTCCGGTCAGGGCAAAATACTCCAGCCATGATAAAATTTGCTTGGTAATGACTGTGTTGCTCTTGAGCCATTGTGGTTGTGCAACCCCCCCACCACCACTCTCAGGCCTCTCGATACTTGGCGTGATTCCCTCCCCATCTGGGCCACATAATAATGCCATGACCAGAACACTACATAACGATCTAACATGAAAGGAAGAAAGGGTGGAGAGCAATGGACTAGAACACTACAGCAGCCCCTTAGTGTACCTGGTTCTCATAGTTCCTACCGTTTGAAGATAATAACTGTAATCTATCACTCCCGACAACATATGGATCGTGGCCACAGAGTCCTAACGACCACAAGTCCTAACGAGTCCTGGGCTTGCGTAACCAACGGAAAGTACTGGACTATTCCATTGTCCAAGCTGAACTGGAGTAGAAAAGTACCTGACAAATCTCAGATCCTATAAGTAGCGATTCTAGTGAAGACCCTTTGAGCTCTTCTGGATCGCAGCGGGCTGTGGCCAGTACCTCCCCTGAGTTGGGACGCTGTCTCAGGCAAACTTCGTGAAGACTAAGGACCAGGGCGAGACAATCCTTCTCAAGTCTCAATTGCTGCCCGTTGAGGAATGCCGATGCATTGTGAGTATTTACTCTAGCTCAGAAAGAAAATTTTAACTATAGGCTAGCCTCTCTTTCCATCCACCTCTCCATTTATATGTTTGTATGCATTAGCCTTATGGATGTGGATGTTCTTCCATTTTCCGTGCACGTGTAGGAGTTAAAAGGGGTACCCGCCGATTCAAAGTTGTGTGATATCAAGAAATCTTTGATCTCAGCAGTTATAATCTGTGGCATGTGCATGTTTGTGTAAGTGTGTGTGTGTGTGTGTGCTCATATGCTTTGTTTATATGTATATACATTAATCTGAGATCTGTGCTTTGCTCTCATATGTATATGTATTGGTTTGGGGTACCTTATAGTAAATTAGTGTGAATCTTGTCATCTTCAAATCTGTAATCAAGTCGCTGTTCATTTATTTAGTTAAATCACTTTACAAATCTTTAACTCAGTTAATGATTCAGCGCTGCTAAAACTCAATCTCTTGATCTGCCTCAAATCACAAATAAAACTGAACTGCTGCTAAATCATAACTGTGTCTGATACTTCCATCCCGCGACAGCCATCCCTAAGCTTTAGCTACTAGTCCACATGTATTTGGGAAAGCATTTAAAGCACATATTTGTGCTCTTTTGACTGCAGGGGATTGAAGCAAATGATTAAGCATACTCCCAGTCAGAACTGATTTCTGTATTGGACCTGTGTTGCAAACATATCTTAATAGAAACTGTCACATACTTCTCTTTCCTCCTTCTTACGTGAATAGCGAGACGAGTTAGGTACAATATGGCAGGGTTATATGATGCCACAAGTAGTTACTGATATAAGAAGTCATTTGAACATATATTTTGTGGAATGAATTGATCTGGCAATGCTTCACAGGTTTCTGTGAGAAGCTTAAGGAACTACCTCTCGAAAGACTATTCATAAGGTATGATGCCATCTTGAAACATTATTTAAATTCAAACAACCCTTTAAGAACTAATTAAGTTTTAAGACTATTTTAAGAGCTTGAGAGGTTTCAGAGCCAAAGAAATAAGCCTTTATGTGAAACAGTATCAATTCTTATTAAATTTGATGAATCTGATGGATAGTTCAGTGCTATCTCCTGTTTAGCATTGAAAGACGACCTCTAAAGATGCTCTGAGAATTTACTGCTACAAGAATATTGACAAATTACTCTGTCTCAGCACTAACGGACTACTTGTTCATGAGCTGAAGATGAATATCCTGTTTTCTTGTGCAAGGAAGCAGCAAGCAGACAGGTAAGAAAGCCCAGACAGAGCAGATTTCGCAATAAGGCATGAAGACTGACAACAAACCCGTACCTTCCCAGCACAGTGATGACCTCATCACGACCGCATGATCATGACTGAAATTATGAAGTTCCCCTAGGAAACTGGATTAAAATTTTAAGATAGTGTGTTAAGTAAAAATTGAAAAGTGATTGTAACTTGTAACAGTGGCAAAACCTGTATAAGGGAAATTTGCTTAAATCATGGCCCTATAGAGGGGTTGTAGATCAAACTGAGATTCCGGACAAATAATAAGGCTTGACTGGAGTTTAATAAGCATCTCTCCCAAAAATTCAGATACATTTTTATTTATCTGATGTCACAAGACTTGGGTACAATCACAGATATTTGCCATTTATAATTCATTAGGCTTTCCATAGTAAATGAAGGGGCCTTCCACAGATTAGTGAGATCTCATTCCCTATCTCTAAAGGTTTATTTACCTAAGATGGACCCTAAAACATGTTTCAGTTTGGAGAAATCAGAACCTGGAGGCTGAGATTAACCTCATTGTCAGAGGTGACTAAAGGTTTTCTCTGTAGAAAAGGTGCAAATTAGGTAGCCGTTGTTTGTGTTCTATTTTTTCTTTTCTTTTCCTTAGCAGTACCACAACAATCATGGTTAATTACTGCTTAACTGAACATTTTGCTTCTCTTTAGTTGTTAAATTTCCTGAGTTGTACGACCAAATTCCATGATGGTCCAATCCCTGAGTTTTTCTCAAGAGACAATCATTAAGACTTGCCCTGCTGTGTCTTGTTTCTTTAGGCCCTTTTTGGTAATCTTCTGGATAAAATTTCTTGATGCTTAACTGTATGAAGCACCTTCTTCTCCTCCTAATAGCTCATCTAGGAAACCAAATAAGTAATCCTCAGTGTAACTCCTTAGGAAAGCATTTCTCTGTGAATGGGCTGAGTGAGCAAGGCTTGAATAATTGAAGTTGGATTTTACAATCCAGTTTATCTGTAATGATATTACCATACATGATCCACGTAACTTTAAATTATTTAAATCTTTAAAGTGATCTATTGTTGTTCATTCTGCTCTATTATCTCACAGCTTGCTCTTTGTCTCTCACAGTGTTCTCATGGTAAAAGAAAATAAATATGTTCATGTTTTAATAAGCGATTAAGCTTTTTGTTATACCATCATTAGTCTTTCCACAGAAATGAGGTAAACTGGGCTAGCCAAACAACTGTTTCTCACTACTTCTGATATGCTGAGATGGTTCTAGGTAAAACAAAAATTTCTTTTTTGCTTCAGGTGTTCTTGTGCTGCCTATCTTACTCTGCAGCCCTGGAAAGAGTCCAAATCACATGGAGCTTGGCTCTGGAAAAAGGGTTATTACCAGGATAATTTGCTAACTTCTCTGCTTTTTTCACTCCTGTTATTCTGTTTTGATAGTGGATAGATACACCAAAATGTCACTGTGTGGTACCTGGCCAGGAAAGTTGAACAGCTAAGATTTTTGCTCATGAAAAAATTTCAGTTAGATATGCATAGATGTAGTTACTTTAAGATACATCCACATAATACTTACATTCTCACATTTTGTGACTCTTGAAGCTTAGTACAAGTAAAGCTAACAGTTTTCATCTGAGCAAATAGGTTCTAGCACAGAATTGACATGACATGAAATTTTATATGAGGATTGTCCTTTCAAACTAAAATGAAGGGATAAAAATAAGTGCCAACAATTTTAGTAGCAAAACATCCAAATTAATTTCCTGGTGATTCTTCCGAGAATCTAGGTGCGATTCAATTAATCTCTTATAAATTTGGGTGATGATTCCCAAACTGTTATTCCCAACTGTATTTTTTAAACCCTGGTCGTTTCACCCAGCATTGGCTAAACCCACCTATTGTGAGCAGTCATCTATGGTTTTGTGGTGATTTGCCAGCTGTGTTTGGAGACATTTTTTGCCTTTGCTTTTGCTGCTGTCTGTCAGAACCGAGCACAGTGCAGCTGATGTATTTAGGGCTTTGGCTCCACTGTAAAATTACGAGTGTTTTTTCTGGTGTAGCTAAGGCTATATTCCTCCAGGCATACAGGCCTGGGCCTAATCTAACTCATCTCAAAAGGTCTTGCTCTCCTAAATGGGGCTGTCCATACATATGGATAAGCTTATACCTAAATACCTGCAAGAGGTGGGCTTGAAGTTTGACCTGAACCACTAACAATATTCTGGTGGCAATAGTCATCAGTTCCCTGAGGCGTTATATTTTCCTTTATTTTTATTTATTTTAAATTAAAATTGCTCTTCCTCTTAGAAATGCCATTGTTGTGGAAAAAAAAAAAATGCTACAAGCTGACTTGATCATAAACTGGGAGGCACAACTTCTGGTGAAACCTATAAATTGAAAGGATTACAACATTTCAAAATTCCTTTGTCAGACACTGTATTTATTTTAATTTCTTTTTTTCTTCCTAAATCGTTACTGTCCCTACAGGAATGATGGATGACAGCGAATGATGTTCCCATTAACTTAAATTGCTACCCATAAACCCGACAGAGATTTCTAATTACTATGGAAGTTTACTAGATTGGGCTCATTGCAAGAGCCTGATCATGGTACTCTGTATTTTTACCAATGCAGTCCAGAAGTCCATAAATCTTCACAGCTCTGGGCTTCCCAATACGTCCCATTATGATGAAAAAGTGGCATCTGATGCAGGGAGTGTAAATACTGAATAGATGTTCAATAAAGTGTTTCATTCTTCACTGGTGAATTACAGCTTTATGGCACATAAATAAAGCGAAGCAAGGAGAACTAAAATATGAGGAATAGGTATATATCACCCATGTTATCTGGAATGAAATTGTTTCTACTGTTGGTGACAAATTGCTCATCTTCAATTTGCACTCACGTCTTGTGTTACGCCTCTCTAAAGGCAGCTGGTTGATGTTGTTATACATGAACTTAAACAGTTAAATGATAGATTCTGCTATCCTCCAACTTTTCATGGGAGAAATAAGTCAGATTGGGTTAGAGATCAAGGGGAGGGATAGTTTATCAGCCTGGTAAAATTTAAGAAGAAACAGTACTTTTTAAGAACCAACTATATGTAGTTAAAAGAAGTGAAGATTTTGGACACACAAACTCTTCGTTGGTTGATCAGGATAAGAATCTTTTGATGCACCAATGTGTTTTGGGGGGGGAAGTTACTAATTAAAACAATTTTTCCACTTTCTGTTCTGAAAGATACTTTTCTTCCTTGCTGATTCACAAGAAAAACACCCTCTTGAATGTAAAGATAATGGGTATGAGACTTGACCCCGGGAAGGAATATGGCTGCCTGATAAGAAGCTGAAGATTATGGATGGTTCAGTATTCAATCCTGTACTTAAAACAAAATGCCTGCAAACCCCCAGCCTGTCTGTACTGGATACAAGAAAGCTGAGGGACATAGCACCTCTGTACAGTCATGTGGGCTTAGCCTTTAGTGCAGTTTACCTCTGAAATTGCTTTCACAGGGACAGATATGTTAGCTAATCAATCATGGTGATTTATTTAGCTACTTCTGAAGGTATCGTGACATCCAAATATTCTTGGCTGTCTGGTAAGGCAGCTGGATGCCTGGGGCTTTCTGTGATCTGAGAAGGTGTCTGCAAGAAGCAGTGTCTGTAAGAAGCAAGTGATCTCAACCTGTCTTCTTGGCAAAATTACTATCTTTGTGATGGTGGTCACAGCAACAAGGGCATTTCAAACCCCAACTCCAGTGCTCTTCTGCAGCTTAGTGAATGAAGCCCAAGCAGTAGGGCCATTGATGGTGTTGGGGATGAAGCCAGCAGGAGTGGTAGACATATAGCAGATGCCTGTCACCAGGCAGCAATGATGAACGCTTTCTTCCTCCTTCCATGTTGGTTCTGGGGCTGTGTGTAGTACAGCAGCTGCAAAGGACTCTGGTTTCTTTCTTCCTTTCTTGTGCACAACCTTCCTTTGACCCCTGTGGAAAGAAGCCACAGTAGAAGCTATGGACTCAAGTCTGGGGATGTGGATCTTAAAAAAAAAAAACCAACCCCAAAACAAACCCTTCCCCAAAAAAACACCAAATATCCCCAAAACAAAACCACCCCCAAACAACAAATAAAAAACAAACAAACCTACCCCAAACCAAAACCACAATCAAATAAAAAAACCCCCAAACCCCAATGAGAAACAAACACATAAACAAAAACGCCCCCCCCCAATAAAACAGTGTAAATATGCTGACAAGACCTGCTTTGTTCAGCATCAGACCATGATAGGCTTTGCTGTTGTAGTAATATGTGAATTTTCCTAATTCAATCAGTAGGGTAATCACTTACCAAAAGATGTGATGACAGAAGTGAAAGGATTTCATAGATCATCAAATCCAAGCTGCTGTGCCAAGCGTATTGTCATATCACCCTATTTATAAATGTGCCAGCTCCATCAAAATTGGTTAGGATGTTTGCTCCTCTTACCTGTATGAGCAGCATTTTCTAGAAATGCACTTGCTTTATGGAAGGTCCAGCCTATGCTTATTTATGGGCTGGTTATATCCATTGGCTCTTCAGTCTGCACTGCATTTCAACAGCACTTTTCTCCCTCCAGTGTTCATACCCTGGTGTAGTCACATACAGCAGTCTAAAGACTTCTCTCTGCCCTTTTTTCTTTTTTTTTTTTTAATTTTGTGCTTTTCATGTAAGATAACCTTCATTCCTCTGATCATCTTAGCCCTTCTCTGACCTGTAGTAGTCTTAATTCATCATGAAAACAGGTAACTGGAATTTGTAAACTTAATTCTAGGTAAGGTCTTACAGAGGCAATACACAGTGCTTTGACTTCTTATACAATGTGTGATCATAGAATCATAGAACTGTTTAGGTTGGAAAAGACCTTTAAGATCATCCAGTCCAACCATTGACCCTACTCTACCAGGTCTGCCACTAAACCATGTCTCTAAGCACCACATCTACACGACTTTTAAACACATCTAGGGATGGTGACTCAACCACCTCCCTGGGCAGCCTCTTCCAATGTTTGATAACCCTTTCAGTGAAAAATTTTTTCCTGATGTCCAGCCTAAACCTCCCCTGGCGCAACTTGAACCTGTTTCCTCTTGTCCTATCGCTAGTTTCTTGGGAGAAGAGACCAGCATCCATCTCACTACAATCTCCTTTCAGGTAGTTGTAGAGAGCAATAAGGTCTCCTCTCAGCCTTCTCTTCTCCAGACTAAACAATCCTAATTCCTTCAGCCGCTCCTCATAAGACACGTCCTCCAGACCCCTCACCAGCTTTGTTGCCCTTCTCTGGACTTGCTCCAGCACCTCAATGTCCCTCCTATACTGTGGTGTCCAAAACTGAACACAGTACGCAAGCTGCGGCCTCACCAGTGCTGAGTACAGGGGCACAGTCACTTCCCTACTCCTGCTGGCCACACTATTCTTGATGCAGGCCAAGATGCCATTTGCCTTCTTGGCTACCTGGGTGCACTGCTGGCTCATGTTCAGCTAGCTGTCCACCAGGACCCCCAGAGTGATGTGTCATAGGATTACATTTGTCTTTTTTATGTCTGTACTTATGGTTCATGGTTATTCCAATCTGTGTGATCAGGCATTTCCAGACACTGAACTTTTGAGTCTTTAGTAGAAATTCTTGTTATATGCCAAGACTGTCTGTATGATGAGACCTAAGGTTGCCTTGCTTTTCCCAGCTGAAAGGAAAGCAAGCCCTGATGGACAGGCAGGAAGAGATGCAGTGCACTTCAGTCATGTTCTTGATTATTAAGGGTCAGGACTGTAGGTTGCAGAGTCTGAAACGCCCATGCTATTTCATGAATTATTTTATCAGTTTATTGCATTTATCTCACTTAGGTTCTCTGCATTTTTTATATCACCCTATAATGTCATCAGTATAACTTTCTGTATTTACAGCAGTATGTGGCTTGATATTATTTAGGCAGATGCTCCCATCTTCATGGATGAGAAGTATGGCTGAAATCTTGGGTGAGGCGGTTCCCTATGTTATGGCTAGATAAAAAATAGATTAAAATCTACCTTGGTCAGTGTAGGTCTGGGGATTTTTTGTTGTGTTTCTGGAGGTACGCTATACAGTAATGTTCAGTTGGCCTGAATATAGTAATGTTTAGGGGGCCTGTTTACATCTGGAACCAAGATTGAGAATTAAGATGACTTTATTTGAACAAATTGATTTCCTCCTAGGAGATTATACTTATTCTTAGTATGTCATACATAACTGTATGAGCTGAAAGAGCTGCTCTAAATACCCAGTGCGTTAGTGATCTTGGTTAACAGGAGATACGATAATTCTAGCAATTGGCTCTTCACTAAATTTACAGGTTAAATCAAGAGACACTGCCTTTGGCTTACATGCAAGATTGAGGTCAAGGCATGTGTGCTCTGCTCTCGTCCCTGCCACAGATCTGCTGGATAAGTGTGGGTCAGGCTCTGCCCTTTAGTTTCTTTGTCTATAAAACTTAAACACACATCATCAATTTAACAGCCCATGACACCTTACAATTTGAGTTCAGCCATGGCCTCTGACTCAGGGGTTTTAAACCAAGTGGCACACTAAGGTGTATTTGGCAATGTTGCAAAAATGCGGTAATGATTATATTAAGTCAGTGAAAGAAAAAAAATAAATGAAATTAAATATATTCTGTATGTTTGTGTTCTCAGCAGCTGAGAGTCATTGAAAGTGGGATTTTTAAGGTTCTTTGCAGTATGTCATATCTCGTGGCAGATACGCTGGCTGTACCCGGACTGAAAGACCATAACCAGTTATCTGGGGTTTAGGAAGCAGAAGGGTTAGAAACATGTCCATATTTCACTTTTGTTGAGTGTTTTATTCCTTCTTTCAAGAGTTTTGTCAGCTTCCCTCCAGGACCGAAAGCTCTAATGTGCCTTCTTCCCCTCATCGCTCACTGCCAGGAGGGTAACGAGGCCTGACTTGGAAATGCTGTTTGAGTGGCAAGCAGCTGAACAATCTGATTCCGTATATTGCCGCATACAGCACTGTAAATCTGGCAAGCCTAATTATACTCGGAGGGATAATGACAACTCCATATGGAATGGAAAATTGTTTGCATGTAGATTTTGCTTCTTAACTCTTCTGTCTTCCTGTAGTTAGTAGGCAGGCAGCAGCCTCCAAAGCTAACAGTGATACTACTTCTTGTCCAGCTGGCATAGAAGATTTACATTCACGTGAGCCAGCTGGCTGTCTCCTTGCCTCCTTTCACCTAAGAGACTGAAATATGTCATCCTTGAGATATGGCCAGACTCTTGGAACTTACACTTCTTTCTGGGAAAGAAGCAGCATTATTAGTACTCTGCATATGCTTTGCTTCAGAGATATATAAAATATATAAATATATATACATATGTATGTATATACTTTATCTATCTTCATGCACAGATGTTAAAACTAAAATGTATACCGAAGAAACTTCAAGCTTACAAATAGAAAACCAGAAAAAGAACCAGGAAATGAAAAACCAAGGTACTCTGTTTTCATTTTCACATGACTGTCTTACTTCCCCTACCCGGAGTATGTGGTAGCTGTAATTATCAGCTGGATTGTTTAAATATGCAGCTAAATTTATTCCATATACGTACTCAGAGGCATTGATATTGGGAGAGTCAGAGTATTTCCATTTCCTGTATTTGGGCATTTAATTTATTACTCTTCAATCTGGCACTACAGACTTTTGTACTTATTTTCCTTTCTCTAATAAATACAAATAATATGGAGAAAGATAAAAATGGGTTTTTTAATAACATTGTTTTATAAGTAGTCCTGCTAGGCTCTGAATGTCACATCTGGAACAATGAATCAAATGGGACATTATAACATTTACTGATGCTGCTGTTTGGCTAAATCTTGATTTTGCAGATGCAAAAAATCCCTAAAATGTATCAGTCTGAGCCATGGATCTTTCCCAGGAGAATGCAGAATTTGGAGACAATTGAAAGTGATAAAGACACAGAAAATTGCACCTGTTTGGGTGTGGTGCTAGAGCAATACTGGTGATATCTAATTAAGTTACTGATGCTTCTTTTAATGTCAATTGTTCCAGCCAGTCCTGAGAACCTCCTTTTAATAATGTGAGATGTGAATGGAGTTATGTTGCCTCTTCCCTTTTGGCTGCTCAAAACTTAGAAAATGCTCAAATGTAGCAATTTTAAAATTATCCAAGCTTGCAAAAATGAAATTAAAAGCATGACATAAAAGCACTTTAAAAAGTGCTAACTGTGGATTCTTGTCTTGTATCTCATGAACAGCAGATGTGGCACAAACCTCTAGCAATAATCTGAGGTGCCTACAATGCAGACATCTACTAAAAGCAACAAAGAAAAGCCCTTACCTCATGTAAATAACTGATGTTGTTTGTCCACTGAATGTCTGCTCCTGGTGGCACTGACTGCCTTAGTTTATATTGGCTAAATTAAGAAGATCTTTGTTTAAATAAACCATAAGGCTAAATATTTGCTTCCAAAAAAAAAAAAATCCTAGAAAGTGCAACTTTCTTCTGGGGTAATGAATGAGGATTGTGGCAATGAAATCGGTAGAATACACTTATTAATTGAACATTAATAGTAAATGAAGGTAGGATTTAGAGTAATTAAAACAGAGGGGCTACAGATTTTAGGTTATTACAGTCTAAACTAATGTATTGCTACCCTTCTTGCTCCATCAGTTTCCTTAGAGCAAAGTGTACAGCATCTCCTAATGACTATAACTAGGTAAATAGTCTCAGCTGTTGATCAAAACATGGTGCTCACAAAAAGGATCTCAAAGGATATCAGATGCTGTTTGTGCCGAGGTTGCTGATCATGCATTTCTCAGTGCTCTCATCTGTTCTGAACATTTGTCATCTGCTCTGTCATTTGAGATCTGTGATCTCCATCTTTTAGGTGAAGAAAATAATCCCTCGATGTTTATTGCAACTGGCATTGTGAATAATATATGTTTAGGATGCTGAAGATCAAGCAAAATAGATCATGTGATATCAAGAAAAGATCTCAAAGGACATCATATAAGATTGTTTTATAAGCTGACTTGGGAAATTCTTGTCAACATTGTCAAACTTATAAAGATAAGTTGAAATAAATAAATAAATATGAAATAAAAATAGAGTGTTTGCTCCTAATGAAGTGGCCTACTTAAGGTCTTTACATCTTTGGCAAATATTAGCTGCTTCCGCTGGAGGCAGTTCTTAACGTTGTCTAGCACTCAAATTATTTGCGCTGTTTTTTCAGCAACAGCATCCTTCAAAGGGATCTACAGAGACATATCCAGGAATGTATCCAGCCGTACTCAGCACAGGAGCTCTCCAATGCTAAGTAAGATGTCTCACGTTTGGATTCCATCCATAAAAAGGGATGTAGTGCAATTCCTAAGTCCTAAGACTTCCAAACCATGGGTTACATTGTGAAGGCTCTTTTTAAATCTTTTAAGTGAAATTTGTAGTTGGAGATGACTTCCCTGAGGAATACTGGCAAAGGCATTGTATTTATGGGGGTACTCCACAATTTAGATGGCACAGACACAACGACTCTTCCATTCTAATTTATCTTTGTACTTCTTGGTGTGCAATGTTTCATGCTTGTTCTTCTCTTGGAAGTGAATTTTTTTCAAAGGATTTCAAAGAAAATCATTTTAGCTCTGAGTGAGCTGGGTGTGAAAGGATTGTTTTGACATACTTTTATGCTCTGGTTGCTCCAGAAGCATTTAAACCTGAAAACTGCAATTGTGATGGCTAAGTCTCAGCCTCTCAGATAAGGTTTTATAAACACACAAAAATAACATTAAAAGGACATTAATTAAGGTTGCAAAGTTAATTGCTTGCCAAAAATTTAGGCAATGACAGAATGAACACTGATATTGAATCCTTAATTCAGCCCTGCTCTGTGTATATGTTATGCCCGCTTTTAAGTGGTAATGTACTTTCTTTTTCATTTATTGTCTTTTCCTCACCTGGTATTGTCTTTCCTTGCTGAGTCTCTCTTACCACATTTGTCTTTCCAGATCCACTTTTCTTGCCCAGTAATTCTTTATTTTATGTCATGGTTTGGGCTGGACTCACCATTGAAAGGAATGACAGATGGTGTCCCTGAAGGGGGAGGAGGAGGAGAGAGAAAGAGACTTATAAGTTTAGAAGAGAGAATACACTACTTTAATGAAATATTAATAAAATAATAAAAAGAAAATAATGAAATATATACAATGGATACAAAACCAGTATCAAGCTCCTGGGATGACGATCACATCACCGGCAGGCAGTGGAAAAGTCCCAGGCTGGACTCAGCAAAGGACAAGAACTGGATTCTGGATTAGGATTCAGGAGTGCATGGGTTGGGAGCAAGGGCAGACGAGTGGACAGAGTCCTCCTCGGACACCAGCCATTGAAAAAAGAGGGCTGACCCTTTGATCCCTCAGCTTTTATACTGAGCATGAGACAGATGGGATGCAATACCCTGTGGGTCAGTTTTGGGTCACCTGTCCTGTCTGCTCCTCCCCACAGGTGTGACCCCTCTACGCTTTTCTGCTTCCAACCGTCCAACGGGGCAAATAAAAAAGTTTGCTGACCTTGGTTGTTATAGCAGTAAGTATGAGCAGGAGCCTCTCTGCATACCATTCCTTTGCATAAATTAGAAACAATCAGGTCTTATCAGCCTCTGGAAGTGGACAGTGCCTGACAAATCTGCCGTTATTTTCAGAGAGTTCAGTTAGTTAGAAGAGGCTTAGCTAAAAAGTAAAATTACTGAACAGAAAATTGCTTCTGTTTTACCTCAAACCAGGACACTTCATCCATCCAGACCTCTTATTTTTACCTCATCCCTGAACTTCCCTTACCTCACATTCTTACTTTCACCTTCACTCCTGAATATCTCTGCCTCTTGTCTTTTTTTCATTCTGCTGCCTTATGTCATCTTCCTGCCACTGGCCAAGAAGAAATGAAACTGTAAGGAACCACAACAACAAAATCCACATCGTATTTCTATCTTAAGGTGCAGAGAACAGATTTACATATGGGAATATGTTTGGGAACAAACTTTTGGAGGAAGGATGGAGAAGAACCCTTCCAGACTGTGGCCATGGTCCAGTGTCTCCCATCCTTTTGTCTTCCAAGTCCTTTTGCTTTGGGATTTCCAATGGGGGTTCAGTTTGTTTATTTCAATTAGCGATGTGCTGAGGTTTCTAGGAGTGTGTTAACAGATGGAGTAAAGATGTTAGAAAGGTCTGCTGGAGGAAGCTATCAACAAAAAAAAAATCTGAGACAAGAAACATTTTTAGTATTCTTCACATATTTGTATTTCACCAAATCTATGTGAGCATGCTAATTTTGCGTGCGACTCCTCTGTGAGCCCAACCGCTCCTTTCACTCTTACCGCCTTGTGTGTTTCCCATTCTCTCCCTCTATCTTTTTATTAAAGTGACTTTTCTCTATGTTCGCTTAAGTTAAATTAGTTTAGACCTATGGGGGAAGTTACTGCGTGTATGTGGCATCAACTGGAACAACCTCCTGCAGGTTTGCAGGGCATTGCTGGCCTGCGCTCTGTGCCCTGGCTATGCTTAGTGAACACACTGAACAAACCAGTGAGCCCAGCTTACTGGGTGAATTTTCACCTTAATTTAATTTGGGAACTTCCAGAGCTTTCTCACTGATATTGCAAAAAGCTAACTTACATTCTTAATTTTCTGCACTGTAAGTAGATCTGGCTAATTTGTTCCCCAGCTGTTTAATTTACAAAGGAGGCTGTCATTTGGTGTTAAATAAAACTGGAAAAGAAGGAGCTTGAGGAAGATCTGTGCAATGATGAAAGTTTGTTCCAGTTCAGAGCTGCTGTTGATATTGGGTGCGATCCAAAATCTCCTGATGCCAGAGGAAACGCTTCCATTGATGTCGTCAGATTTCAGATCAAAGCAAGTGTGCTCAGCCCACTGCTGCTCTGGCATGCTCTGGTACGCGAATCTCTGGGAGAGTGGGCTGTGCCAACGACATTTAGAGAGACCCCACTTGTCCCCTGCCTGGTACCACGTGCAGTAGATAGATCCTCCCACTCATGTAATTCACTCTAGCAAGCTGTTTTTCCCCTCAAGTATTTAATGTGAGATATTTTTGTCCTTTTCTTTTTTTTTTTCTTTTTCAGCCAAGTTTTGATTTTCCTTTGCTTTCATGAGGCCAGGTGTGTATGGTTTTGTGTAATCCACTGATGTTGTGGACCAGGTCTGGGTGGCCCCTGCTTGTCTGGTGGGCAACTATCCCCTACATCTGACTTGCTGGCTTATTCAGCTGGGAACTGATTCCTGGATGGTCTCTTTGGACTCGTTTTCTGAGCCTGGACATGCTTGGTGGTCCCACCATTGACTATCTTTGTGCTTTTTACATTTAAAAAAAAAAAAAAAGTATGTTTTGAAAATCCAGGCAGTTACGTGAAAGATAATGGATGAATCAGGTTTCTAGCAATTCGTGATGTGTTCTGGTTTTATTGTATGTTATAGACTCAGGCACCAAACCATGGTCTTGGCAAGCCCCACCAGAAAATGGCCAGCCCTGGGGCTGAGCGAAGCTCCCTGCTGGAGGGTTTGAGATCAGTGGTCTCCTTTTGACTCGGCTTGTCAGGGAAATGTGCCCCACTGGACAGTCTCGTGGCTGAATTGATTTCTCAGTTGTCTTATGATCCATATTGCCCTTTGGTTTTGCTGATTATAGTGTCTTCTCTTTTGCTTCATCTGCCTGTTTTTTCCAGGCTTTATCTGTATCTGCACTGTTGAAACTTTCCGTTTTCTCTCCCATTTTACTTTTAGACAGAGTGGGACAGAGACCTCTGTCAGATAGTCTGCTCGTTAAAAGATGCCCTTGCCCTTAGCTGGGCAATCTCTTACACCAGTTCGGTGGACAAAGACACAAAAATACTTTTCTTGCTGTCAGAGCAGAGCAAATATTTAACTCTTTCCAATATCCAAGTGTTTTCTCTGTAATTTTATCAAATGTTGATAGCAGATTAGCTGCTATGGTAAAACTTTGCTTTATGGACCATGTACTATTTTGGGCTGTGTGCTGGTGGGTGAGGAGAGCTGGTATAAGTCACTTCCCTATTCTGAGTCTGTTCTCCCACATATAAAAAGAGAATGAAAATGCTGGCTGCCTTTCTGATATGCTTTGAAATCCACTGCTGAAAAATGTTACTTAAAAGTTGGACATTATCATCTATAATTATAATCAAAGCCATATGAGTATTATGCGTAAGAAGACAGCCTGATAGCGTATATGGCTGTAAGTCTAAAGAAATCAGTAAATTCCAACCCCTGCTGTACACGAGTGACATTGCAGGCATTTTTCAGCGCAGATATTAGCTGTTTATTCTGTCATTTAGGCAGAGAATATGGTGAGCTGTATTGCTACATGTTAAAATTCTCCCTATATTTAATTTCTCAATCATGATTTTGCATTAGCCTAATCCTTTGACCTAACTATGAAAGTATCAGCAAAGGACCGAAAACTGAAGTCAGATCTAGAGCTGAATGTCCTGCTACACTTTGTGAATGGCATTACTTTGTGGGAGGGTGGCGGCAGGAACCTACACATCAGAAATCTAGAATTGGACCACAGAACCCAACTTATTTTTTGAGATACAGCTTTTCTTTTGATGCCTAAAATTTTTACTCCTATTGAACAATTCTGTCTTGGACCATGAGAACCCTGAATGTACTTTAGGGCATCAGGTTTCTTCAGGAACTTCTATCTAAAACATCAGCTTTTTACTGGCTTACAAAAGCAAAAAGTTTTATCTCCGATAAATACATATCAGTTACAGTTGACTAGAAACTATTTTTAACATGTGAACACACCTGAAGCCTGAAGTGTCAAAGGTGAAGCTTTGTTTTCTGATTTTCTGATTTCAGATGTGAATTGGCTTAATCCGCATGCAATTCTGTAGATTAACAAGGTTTCAGATCTACCTCCAAAACTCCAGCTGCTCCTTCTGCTAATCTCACTTCCCTTGCTAATCTTGCCCGGACACCTCAGGACAGTCCAAGGACATGTACAGGATGCTTTCTGACAGACGTATGTTATAAACTTGGTTCATCAAAATTAATATCTTCTCCCTTATTTGATTTTTATTTTGTGATTTATTGGTTCCAGTCCATGGTATCAGTGCAGTGAGCTTAAAAATGCCCAAATTTCTTGACTTCATTTAATACATGTTACATAGTATATCCCTGATGTGATTTTATTTTATTTTTTTTAAGAAAAGAAGGAATGTCTTTATTGTAACTATACTGGCTCATGTTGTGTGATAAAGGAGCAATAAGGTTGCAAATTGCATGATTCATTGTGCAACCCAGTTCTGTTCTCCTATTTGTCTGCATCATGATACTAGCTTATTACATTTCACTGCTGTTTTATAAAACTCAGAACAAATGCTTGTTTACAAGTGAAGCAGATTAGAGCCTACGCTCAGTTGGTATAAATCAAGGTAGTAAAGTGAAGTGGAGACTCTATTTTTTTTTTTTTCCTAAACTGCAACTGTTTCTTGCTACTGTCAGTAATAATAATAATACAATGACTGTAGAAGTAGCACTTTGAGGTCCTAGAAGGATTATGACCACACTGTGTTACACATTTCAAGTACACCTGATGAAGTGTTGGAAATTTCCCTGAAAGGAGATCGAGTCTGGAGGGACAAAGAGCACAACCAGATTTGTTAGAACACCTTTATAAAGTTCTCTTTATTAATAGACTTCAGCTGTTAATAGCAGAAAACTATTTGCACTATTCATTCACTTACTCTTTTGCACAGTTCACACACCTGTGGACAGCTGGAGCAACAGTGAGAGGCCAACCCTGCTGTAGACTTACTTAGAAGTGGATGGTCATCCTGATACAACCATGGCTTCTGGACAAGTGTTTGGAAACTCCTTTGAGGTCCTTTGAGCCAGCAGGTGTGTGTTATACCTGTAGTTTCTGTCTACATGGAGCAGCCCATTTCCTCTCTTAGCATGGTCTGTTATGCCACTGCTGGTTGATGGACACATTCACCAGCCTCTTGGTGTCCTCAGCTTGCCAGTTCTTGGGAGACTTTCACGTGCTATCTCATGGCACATATGTTTCCGCTCTTCACCCACTGTTTTCTGATGACAGTTCCTCCATCCATATGTGTAGATCCCTGGGAACTCTGTTCAGGCAGGCTCATGCAGAGCTTTCGTGGCAGGAGCAGCGCTGCTGAGCTGCCGACTATGACTGAGGGAGACAGAATGTGCGTGGGAGAAAGGAAGAATTGACCCTGTTGTGTAGCTGGGGAACTGGGCTGCAGCATTTTGCTGACTTGTCTCACCCATGGCAGGAAGCCTGTAGCAAGCCTGTGAACTGGGTCCAGGATGTCTGTGTCCTCCTTGCTCAGCCCTTCACTCTCAAGAACTGTCTCTGCAGTTTTTAGCTCCTGTTGCTCTTCTTGTTCTGCTGCAAGATATGTAGTCACAGCATACTTGCTTTCCTGGATTTACTGGCACTCTGGAAATAGGCTCCAAGATCTGAGGTAAACCTCAAAATGTCTGAGATCAAATCTCTAGGGCTTGGTAGGCACACTCTTAACTGTGACTCAGCCTGAGCTCTTTGTTCCTCTCAATGAACTAGTGACATTTCTTCTAGTCTGGAATGCACAAAGTGTGGATAGAAAAGGAGGAGCCCAAAGAGATGTGCTAGGTGTTCGAAGGGAACAATTGCTTAGAAGAGACTATTTTCCTTATGATTCTTCCACCTAACACCTCTGAAGTATTTAGAAGAAAAGAAAGAATAAGCTAAACATTTGCAAGAAATTAAATCCAAAATGAATACTCAAAAGGATTAAGAGAAATGATTATTGAAGCTGTGATTCAAGATAACATGTTTTACAGGAATCACTTTGTTTTACCAATCCGTCTTTCCACTGCTCCCTAGCCCAAATGCTGAAAGCAACAGTTTGACAAACCCTTGTTTTTATTTCACTCCAGATATTGATAATATTTCTTTAGATAACACTGACAAAGGTACTTCAGGATAGTGATTTTGACTATATTGATTTGGTGGTGATGGTGTCAACATTAGATTCTGCTAAGGATACGCGTCATGACCAGGCCTAACATTGTAACTCCATGTTAACCTTTTCTCTAGTACTTTCTCTTCAGTCTCTGAAAGCTCATTAGGTTTTATAGAGGAAAGACTATGTGGAAATTGCTTTTATCTTTAGGCAAATTCCATTCCTGTAATATGACTGTATGTATAGAGTTTATAGCTTGACCATGAAACTTTTGCTGGTTTTGAAAATATCACAGTGTGCTTTGAATTAAAAACATCTGAACTTGACTTCTCTTTTGCACTGGGGTCTGATGCTGAGCTGTTAGCAGTTGCAGGATCAGGCCCTTAGATAAAACTGTACAAATGGGAAATCGTAGAATTTTACCAGGTCCTCAAAAGAGGTGAGTAGACTCCTGGCTCTTTCCTCACTCCAGTTCAAAACTGGGCTTGAAATGGAGCTAGATCAGTTTGTAAGATGTGTTACCTGCCCTTACAGTACCTGATGCCACACTGCAATCTCCTGAGACTACCAAGACCTTGGAGAAGACCCTGGCAGTTGCAGGTGACTTCTTAGTGCAAAGGTCAGGAGAGTTGAAGGTATTTGTGATGAAAGTTAAAAAGGAAAAGTTGTGAAGACAAATAATTCCTCTTCACTCTGTGCCTTTTCTTGTATTCCATTGAGTATTGCTATTGATTCACCGAATCAAAAGCATAGAAATTCCTTTAAAGACCAGTAACTTTAATCATTTGTAGGTATTCTTCACTGAATTGTCTTAGTTAATCAGTGTCATATTTAAAAAAGATTTTGGTCAAGTAAAGTGTCCGTTCTCCTTAGCGTTAAAATATACCTCAGGTTACAGCAGAATATTTAAAGTGGATTGACAGTGCTGTCTTTTCAACCCACTTTATGCTGGTGGAAAGAACTTCATCTGAAGTTCCTTGTCGTAAAAGTATTCTTGAGACTCACTTCCTTGTCCTGATATCCTTAGGAGTGATTATAATAAAACAAATGATCTTATTGTTTTAAACCATACCTACAAGAGGACGTTATGCAGAACAAGAATGGGTTAAATAATCCAACTGTGTGTAATTAACTGAATTGGAATGCCTCCTTGAGATATGAGGGTGGGATGACCTCTATGTTTGATAAGTGAACAGCCTATTGCTGAAACTGGTGGGAAACAAATAATAAAATAGAGTTAGTATAGGTACCTTTGCCTGATACTAAACTTCACATTTCACCACTGGTTGAATGCGATCTTACTGGTTTTGACTACGACGCTTGCAGCAAACTGTTCTCCTCTTTATACATGAAAAGCCACTGGCCTTTCTGGGAATTTAAGGAATGGAAAATGACATCAGAATTTTGCCAATCATAAAGTGTGGAGTAAAATTTTGGCTGTCAGATGGAATGCATTTCAAAGATTATTTTGCAAACATGTTTTTGGGTTAAGAAAATTAGTGATGTCTCCTAAAGAGAAAAAAAAAAAGAGTTTTTGCTTTTGGAGCCCAAGAATGGGACCAATTTCCAGGCTATGCTGAAAGATTTAGAACAGTAAATTGATGTCAGGTCAGAAAACCAGAAAATTACAATTACAAGAAAGCACTGTGATTATTTCTTCTTGTGTAATTCAGTTGGGAGTCATCGCTTAGGAAGGGCATATGATCAATAAAGTCTTGTTCTGTTTAACTATTATAGAACAACTTGACTAACATCTAGAGCCAATTTCCCCACACTGCCTCAAAGTTGGAATAGACAGAAAAAGAGTCAAGTCTCCAGGCTGATTTAATGCATAGCTGAAGATGAGTAGCCAGAAAGGGAAGGGGAAATGTAGAACAGTTCCGTCAAAACCCTTGATCGAGCAAAACAGGTAAGTATTGGACTACTTTGAATTGTTGAGACTGTTTTTAATGCTGGGACTAGGTTTGCTCAATGGTCCATTGAAATCAGTAAGAGACAAGTTTCTAATCTACTTAGGCATTTTTGTGAGTTGCACTGGATTTCTGGCTAAAATGCAGACACTTTACTATCTTCATAAGTCTGTGGAAGGCTGGGTCTGTGTCAGGGCCTTGAGGGTACTAATAGGCCTTAATGATCTGCCTTACCTGGGACTTACACCCGTTAGAGTCTTCAGCCCCTGCCCTGAGCTACGCCGGAGGAGCGTTGGCCTACCTAGTGCAGCCACAGTGATGCCCAGCTTGGTCATGGATCCCCTTGATGCAGATCTCAACCTATGGACTGGCTTCTCGGCTTGACCTTGGACCTTCCTTACCACCATGGAATTACCTTATGACTTGGACTCTTGGTTGGACCTGGCTACTGTCTCAGGTTCTGGCCTGCTCCCCAGCTCAGAGTGGTGGAAGGGCCCTGACTGCTGCCACCCTATCCTGCTCAACCCCCTGCTGCTCCTGGCTCAACTCCCCTTAGGCAGCAGAACCGCTCTTGTTGCTCCCTGACAGCACCTTCCTGTGGTTGGGGGTGTTTTTTTGTTGTTTTTGTTTGAGGGTTTTGTTAGTTTGTTTGGGGGGTTTTTTGTGTTTTTTTTTGGGGGGGGGGGATTGATACTTTTTGTATAATGAAATGAATCGTATTCTGCAAACTTCTCTTTTAGTCCATTGGTTTCACAGAGATGTCTGAATTAGATCTGATACCTAAGCTTTAAACAATTAGTGCTAGATGAGCAGAAACACACCCATAGTGAGCTCAGAATTTCCCCTTCATTTCTAGGATTTTGCATTATTTGAGGTTTTTGACCTAATTCTCTTCCCTGAGCTTGGCGGTTTCAAAGATTTTCTTGCAGGTCTCCTCTATTATGGATCCCCGTTACCCATTCCCTAAAGACCAGATATAATCCTTTTGACTGTCTTGTGTGGTTATTACTGCCTGCTGCAACAAATCAGCGCAGCTTTAGCAGCTTTAGATGGGTATCTATGTAATCTCTTCGTGGGCTGGCCAGCAGAATCCCACTGCTCACCAGTCCAGTGATCTTTCATATTCATCATGTGAGTATTCAAGTGCTCAGGTTTTACTAATGGGAATACCCTGGGGAGAAGATAATAAGCTTCAAGGAAGGCAAATATTAATCTTTGGTTTTGAGGTATTTGCTGAAAACATTTAAAATCGCATATATATCTGATTTTAAAATTTACAAGTTGAACCATGTTTGATTATTTACATTAGTTGGAGGGCATGATCAATAAAGCAGGACTTGTGTGAGGGAAGTTTCAGTGGAAGTTAATTACAGGTAATCAGGGAATAGACAAAGTATATAGTAATGAATCCTAATGCCACAAAGTTAATGAGAATTTTGTCATTGATTTCACAATGGACTAGATTTCATGAAAGACCTATCTGACTTGCAGAGAGGAAATTTACCTAATGCGTAAGTCAGTTTCATGTTAATAACTATTTTAGTAACTAAGAATGTGTGAAAAGTTAGATTTATTTGCAGGTGATTCACAAATACAAAACAAAAATGGACAGAATGAATTATTTGCTTTGTTCAATTCTACTTCTTTGTCTGTAACTACTGGCAAAGTATCACTAGCTTTTTGTGGCTGAAAGATTTTACTTGATTAAAGTGATACAGTTCAGTCCAGAGCAAAATCTGCCATCAAAAACTGATTACAAAGTTACACAGTGAGTCAGGGGACTGAAGAATAAAAATACTAGGCTTGCTATTTGTGAGTGGAAGAAGCATACCCAAAAAAGTGCCTTCTACTTAGGAAGCAGCTGTAGATTTTATAATGATAGTTTTCATGGCTAATGATGGTTCCAAATAAATATACTACAAATATCAAAAAGTGTATAAAATTTTAAGGTTTAATTGTTGCAAAATCAATAGAGTTGTAAAAAGAAGCACAGTCTGTTAACATTCCCTGTTTTTATTGCACAAGAAAAGTTTTTCAGGGTTTTTGTGGGTTTTGGTTTTTTTTGGTTTTTGGTGAATTTAAGACCTTGAGATTTGTCAGAGTGCAAATCTGAGAAAACTTCATAAAGAGGGCAGATGTTACATGATCCAGGCTGCAAATGGACTTCCCCCTTCTCCTTGAGTGAAGAAATCCTTGCCTCACTTGTGTCTGTGCTGAAAGAAAGAAACTAGTCCAGTTTTCATGCCTAATTTTATTGCTGGACATGATAATAAATTTAACAAAACCTCTAGGCTTTTAACTGTGATTCTTAACTGGGGTCAGAGTTCGGAGTATGGGGTTATTGGTGGCTGTATTTAATATGGAGGTGCCCAAAGATAAACCAAGGGCTGGGCTTCGTGAGACAAATTTCTGCGAGTCTGAGGAATGAGTCACGGCAGGTGCTTGCAGGGCTGAAGAGGAAACATAACCCACGAGAAGAGGGAGAAGAGTAGCGGCTGCAAGAGGTCAGGGCGTTCCCTGGTTCTTATCACATCGGGTGGAGATGTGAGAGGGATGGTCTCTGGAAAGGCTGAGCTCAACCAGAACCCAGAGGAAAGAAAGAGAATAAGGCAAAGCTGAAAAGGATGTGAAGGAAAAGAAAGGAGACAGGCAAGATGGGACAAACAGTCAGTTGTTCAGGAAAATCAAATTGCTGGGGATATTTACATATATAAAGTTTAGTCTCATGGGGTTTTATTCTCATATTTCTAACACACAAGCATAACCACTACTCTGACTGAGGAAATCGCTCGTATCCTGTGGTGGAAGAATCAGCTCCAGGCATCAGCTCTAGCAGAATTTACTCTTGCTAGATAAATAAAACCCACATTAGCTGCCAAATAAAAATCATTATCACATGAGTTTCTATTATGCTTGCTCAGTCTCTGGTGTATGGAGCAGATATTACCAACCCATCTCACATAAACTGCCCAGCGGGTGGCTGATAATGGCTTTAGGCTGATGCCAGGCAGGATCACGAAATGGGGCAGAGTCACATCTCTAGTCAGTGTTTCGAGCCACTCTTGAAACCACAGCTCAAAACCACCGCTGTCATTCAGCATCCTCCCTGCAAGATTTTCTTTGTACTCTGAATTCACTTACAGCAGTTGTTTCACCCTTTGGGTCTTCCTTGGGCAATTTGATTCATAAAACAGACAAACAAAACACACTGTAGATACTGCAGGCTTTTACAGTTTCTTCTCTGTTCTTTTTTTAGTTAGTCGTATTTCTTTTGTGCTGTATGTTAGTGTCCATACAATACAGGGCAGTACAATTGTGAGACCTGAGGGCAATCAAAAGAAAATTTTTCCCTTGTGTGCATTTTTTACTTTCGCAGTTCAGATCCCCAAAAGAAAAGGTATGTTATTCACGTTTATCTCTAATGTTAAATGTAGTCAGCACTGCTGAGGTGGGTGATGCTGTTTGGGGTACTACTACTAAAAAATGATGATGTACTCACTCCTGGGAAATGACATAAAACCCCCCATATTCATTCCAGAATGTGAAAAGATGCTCCTAGTATCCCTCTCATTCACTTAAAATGGCTTCCTTATTTACCTTTGTTCCAACAAGCCAAGAAATAAAGTTCAGTGCTAAGAAAGGCATATTCTGGGCACTAGCAGTCTGTATGTGTCGCATTTCAGAGGCAGAGCAATGCCGGAGGGACCCATCTTTCTGCTTGCTGTAGCTCTCTTGATTATTCTTTTAGCCAGATGTCAAACAGAAAACTGATAAACTTTAGATGCTCTAAAAAATGATGATAACAAGGGAAGATGATAGAACGTAACTGGATTGTACTCTTGCAGCTGAACTGCTATTGATTTCAGAGAATGTAAAATCTCACGGCAAGACAGCTGCCTCTCGCCCTCGGCTACGCTCCGCCACCTTGCCTGCACGGGGCAGGGTAGTACCTTGCAAATGGCCTCGCTTTTTCCAAGGAGATGGCTTGTAGTTCTACTTTGCAGAAATATAGCCTGGTTGCTATAATTTGTCTCTCTTATTAGTCCTTCTCCTATTGCAACCGTTAGTAGACATTATGTTGATTTCAGTTGTATAGAGCTGTGCTGTATTAGAGCAAGCTGGTGATGATTTTGTATAAATTGTTGCAGTGTAGCACCTATTTTCATGGGTATAGAAGGAGCTGTTGTAGAAAATCAAGATACGGTCCCAACCAAATGGAGTGGGAACTTATTTGAGCCCAAAGTGTATTTCACAAGTAGTAGGAATATAATTTCAATATTTGCATTTTTATTATGACTTTTTTTTCTTTCTTGCCTTTCACCTGCAGATTTTTTTTTTCCGAGGAAGTTATACCTTGCTTCCCTTATTTCATTTTGCACATAAGGAAAGAACGTAAAAGAAAATATTTTTGTGAATGTTTTACTTGTGTTTCCTTACCTACAAAGAATTTTACCAAAAAAAAAGGAATTTGTTCTTTATCAACAAGGCACAGCATATAATCATTAATTATTGTACAGGTATTACAGCTTATCTGTAGTGTTCAATCACAGCAAATAATAGTGGCAAAGTTGGATTTTGTATTACTTTATTACTTTAAAGGATATAGGACAAAGGGAGATTATATTATTTCTGGTTTAACTTCTATATGACCATGTAAAAGAAGTGTATGAAGTTGTAAATTGTTTCTTTATATGGGTCCCTCTTACCAGTAGATCCATCTGTTAAAAGATATTGTTTTGCTGGATAGCCTATAGATGTCTCACAAGCATATTCATGTTCTTTATTCTTGAGAAAATGTTTGTTTCCAGGCTGTATTACCACAAATTATTTCTTTGTGTAGTGTATATATCTGCATAATTATGGAAATATGTCACAAATAATTCTACAGGGTGTAGCTTTCATTTTCTTCTGTAGTGATATCAAACAGCAGTATAATTATGGGGAGCAATATGCAGTGATATCTTTAACTTGCAAAGACAAGGTGTCACATCTAATACAGTACAAATCTAATAGGGTAATACAGCATGACAGCAGTGAGTTCAGGCTCTGCATGCTCAGGTATACATTTTGGAACAAAGCAGGAGACAGAGTTCAGGAAGCAGAAGGCTAGCGACATTTATAAAGCTAGAATTATAAAAATTATATTCTCCTGTCCTTTTGTTTTGCACATTAGCAAAGTTCTGATGGCCCAGAATTTGAATTTTTTTCCCAGATATCTTTCCACTTTATTATTAAAACCCATAATATTAAAAAGTAACTGGCACACAGTTGATATTTGACTTAAACATAGATTTTTAAAATTTTTTTTATTTTTTAGGGTTCCATCTCCTACTTATGTAGCCAGATACTAGATTGCGTTGACTGTACAAGTAGCGTTTCACCTTACCTCCAGTTGTGTTCCTTTTTGTGCCGTAAAGTGCAATAAACACTAAATGCATTCTAAATTTCTTTTTCTTTTATGATTGCAAAAATATAGGAAGTATGGATGGTCTGAGTTCAAGGTATGGCTTGGACCACTCTTAGTAAGGCAGTGCATGTGATCAGCTTGAACCACTGTCCCTGTCAGGCTCCAGGAATTCTGTCATAGGTTCAAAAGGTTTCAGCTCCTGCGGTAACATTAATGATGCACAGCTGAAAGAATCATTTGTATTGTTATTAACAGATACGAATGAGGGAACTTATGAACTGGGTATTTAGGAGGATAAGAAAATCCTAAGCAGCTGGATGCTTGAAGGGTTTTCTCTGCTTTAAGTGCAGTGGCCGTTGGCGTACCTGTGTTTAAGGGCCAATTTTACGCAATTAAACTTGTTAGATAAATTTGGGATAAGCTATTTTTGCACAATATATACAGCTTGTTAAGGATGAAAAAGTTTCTGATTTTTTCACACAGTCATATGTTAGATAGATCTTGTCGTTCAACACAATTTTCCCTTGCAGACGATTTTTGTACCATGTTTCTAGTGAAAGCATTCAGTTACTAACAAGGCGGGGAAGGTATCCCAAACAAGGCTCCTAACAATATTTTGGGAAACCTCGCAAATGAAAGGCTGTGTGCATGAAGGCATGCTGATAACAAGCATTGGCACAAAGGGAGCAAGGAGGTAATGTTAACACATTAATAGGTATATACGGCCAGTGCTTGACAGTAGAGACAACTCCACTGTAAGTAAATTGTTCTTTTTTACCAGAAAAGAAACATGATCTCCACTGAGAGGCTTACAGGTCCTATATACCATCTAAGGCAGGAATTTCAAGGTTTGATCAGGCAGGAGCAAATCATAAAAGTTCATTTAGGGGAGAAATAAAATTCCTCAATTCACTTTCATGTCCACATATCAGGTAAGGACTGCTTTTCTTTTACTACCCTTGCAGAAGTGGAAACTCCCTCTTTTCCGGATGACATAAATACTCCTGGAACAGGTCAATGCAACAGCTTCTCCCTGCCACGCAGAGTATTAGGTGGAGCTGGGGGAGTATACAGGATCCGGTTGTATAACTGGAGCACAGTCCAGACTCTTGTGGGATGGCTCTTCCACGGGTCACTTTGGCTGCAGGCATTACCTCCTGTAGCACCTAGATGTAAAGCTTGGTTCTAGCACAGTGGACGCAGGCCCTTTAGTTGATATAGGTCTGTGTCTGTCAGAAACAGCTACGTTAAAAAGTTCCAGTGCGGACCATACGACAATGTTTTGTGGTCTGCAAACAGACCCCATGGGTTGCACTTCTGGAACCCCTGCTCTGAATAGGTTGTTTCTGCCAGAAGATGTTGCATTCCAGAAAACTCATATGTAAGTAATCCCAGTATCCGAGGCCACTTACAAACAACAGACTGTTTCTGGAAGTCCTTTTTGGTATATGCTTTCTCATTCTGTTATCTTGGCCTCTTTCCCTCCTTGATTTGTCACTTGAGAATCCACATAAAATGAAGAATGCAGCACATTCAAAGGAAAGTTTCTGGAGCTGAAATGTTGCGGCTGTTCTGTCTCTGTGATCTCTTAAATCAGAGTTGCAGTTTGCATTACTTGTGCTGAGGAGAGTTAAAAGCCTTAGAAAAAGTTGCTGTTGGCATCTGTGGGAGAGGGTACCACCACTTAGCAACACAAGAGGGGATATGAGCTCTCGAGAGCTGAAAGCACTGTAGATTTTATCAGTGTGAGCAAATACAGTATGTGCAGCCCCATGAAAAGGTAGCTTGAATTCTTCAACCTAACGATGGCTCTTAGGGCAATTAAACATGAATTTTAACTTAATGAAGGCTTCTGGGCTCTGCAAGACATCAATAGCCTGTCTGATTTCACTGCTGAAAGATATCCAAAGTGGTAACTCATATCACTGCTGTGTGGTTCAGAATGGTTCTTTCCTGAAACAACATTTCCCATACTACAAAATATAAATCATTAAGCGTTCCTCTTGGAAATGGATACTTTCTCCTAACTTTTACATAGTTACTTGTTATCAGAATTCTGAGATTTTTTTCCCCCATGTCCACTAATTGGACACTGCAGCTGGATACAGTGTGGAGAAATGGAAAGTGAAACAAATCTGTTTTAGTAGAGTTGCTGGTTGTCATGAGCTCTGATGAAGATGGTTGTGATTCTGACTGCATTTAAAAATGGAATGTTGATGCACCTTTTATTCATTTGTATGTTTCTGTATGTAAGGTGAAATACATCCCCAATCCCCCAGCCTCCTTTCCCCTGCCATCAAATCAGTTTACAGACAGGCAGCAGTCCCAGATGTACCATCAACTTCTGAGAATGTCTTTATTTTTTTTTTTGTGCCTTGTCTTTGTGCAGACAGAAGATAAAATCTTGGCATATCCTGGGAGCTGGGCAGTCAAATATCTTTAGATACTTTTGGAAGAACATGTCTGTTTGTGGGACTGCACCTTGAAGATAGTGTCCAGCTGGTGGCAGGTTGGGTTGGAAAGAGCTCGTTAGTTGGCATCAGCCGAATTCAAAAGCCAAACCAGAAGCAAAAACCATGTGCAGTTTGTGGTTAAGGATCCATTCAGTATGTTAGTGTCTTTCCCTTTTTTTCTTGCACTTGTTTTTTAACCAATTACAGTCATCTTATTTGATTAATTGAACACAACTAGATTATTTAGAACTGGAAATTTGACATCTCTACTGCATCAGATTTGACATCAACTTCAGAGACATCTCTGTATCAGGGAATGGCTTCTTAGAGCCAACCTCAGGATTACGTTACATTACTGCAATAGAACTACTGTGTGCCAGGAGGTCAGCATAAATAGTGAAAATCTGTAGACTGGAATAATCCAACCTGACACAGACAACCTAAACCTACATTATAATTAGCATGCTGGGACTTAATTCCTTGCTAAATCACACTGCTTCTCTCACTTGGGAATGTAAAAGTGCTTATAAATCTAATTAAAATTCTTATTTGAAAAAAAAGATGACATAGGCTTGGACTCACTTGGGCATTTAACCTATTTTTCCCCTCTCAAATATAGAAGGATCTGTTTTTATAGATAGGAGGATATTGATAATAGCAGATAGTATGATAACATAATCAGAAAATCAATTTGTGAAACGATTTTACAAGACTATTTTTGTTTATCTTGGCCAGCGTTAATTTTCTGACTTGAGAAATCAGCACTCTTTCAGCGCTCTTTGCTGAAAGATTGTTGCTGACCCTGACGGTTTCTATTGAACTAGCTCCCCAGCACATGGTTAGCAAAGTTACGTTTGCCTTTTACTCAGCAGAAATTTCGAAGTTTCAGCCTGTCTCTATTTCCCAAACATTTGCAAAAAAAGTCAACTAAGTGACAACACACAGGAAAAAAAATCATCCCAGCATGAAAAATGGTCTTGGATGCAAATACTAACAGTGCAGAAAGTGATAGTCTTCTACAGCTCAGCTTTCGTCTTCCCTTTGCGTTTTTTCCTTTCCTTTTAAGGTGTTTCCTTTTTTTTCCTCTGCTCCCTGGCATCCGACTTAAAAGGACACCTCAGAAAGGTCAGTTGATTATAGACTGAAGACAGCCTTAGTCACAGAGGAAGATTTACAAGTAGGAATAGATATAAAGATGTATAAAATGATGTGAAACTTTTTCTGAAGTGGTAGTAATTTGTACTTGAAAGGGTCATAATGACATTGCTTCTCCGCACTTATATTGGGTGCTTCATCTTAAGAACTCAAAGGGTTTTCCAGGGTGAATTTAGTAGTAGTATAATCTCCTCCTTCACCTTTAACAGGTTGTGATGACAGAGCAGGAGAAAAGTTAAGGGTGGGCATTAACAGAATCCACGATGTCCTCTCCAATTTAGGCTGGCATGCTGTCTCCAATAAATGATGTGCTGTCACCTGGACCTGGCAAGACTAGCTATAGCACACAGAAAATCATAGGTGCTGCCAAAACCTGATCTGGTAGAAAATATCATGCAGGAGAACGTGTGAAATCTTCTGTCACAACCAACGCCAGAGATGCACAATGAAGCTGGGGGGTCATTGCACCTGAAGTCAGATAGCTAAAACATAAATGGCTACCTGGGATCATAATGTTGATTAGTTGTCTAGACCCCCCGGTATGTTCAAGGAGTGGAACAGGCACTTCTACCACACGGTTTCTGACCTGTTTTAGATGTTCCTCTTAGCACCATTAACTAAAAAGGTCAGGTAGATGTTTAAAGTTAGGTGAAATTACCTCTCTGCCTCCTGCCAAAAACAAGCACTTTGGGGTGTTAAGGCTGGGCTGAGAAGGAAGCTTTTGATTCTGATATTTTGATTCCTGGGTGTAGACTCTAGTAAAAAGAGAGTACTAAAGTAATTATGATTTTAATGAAAGCTTACTGAACCGCTGTGCTTAGTGCTGGACTGCAGGTGGTCTTTATGGAGGGGGCACGCTGAAAGTTGTCTTAAATAATTAGATCCTATGGAGACCAAAGTGGAGAAATAATGTCTTTATGTCTAATGTTTGGACCACAGCAGATAAATATTCAGGTCCCTGAAGAGTCATGATGCTGAGCCTGTAAGTACATTTTATCGAAGCGTCTCCAGGACTGTGCAGTTTGGTGGCCACTGAAATGTGGCTTTTTTGGTTGCTTTGTGGACATAGAATCACCAACAGTTCTGTTCTGTGTGTTACACAGAAAGTCTGGGGTTTTAGGTAACTTGTCCTATATGACACCAAAAGACTTTCCTGGAAATGGGGACAACAGGCTTAGCATACAGATGATAGAAAGAACTGTGTTGAGTATACTTCATAAGTGTTTCTTGCAGTCGGAGCAAGCATGGAACTGATTTGGTTGTCTGAATACTTGGCATGGACCAAACATTAAGACAAAATAGACAGGAAATAGGACAGTCTGGCTTCCTTCAGTTGGTGAGACCTAGTAAAGTCTTAATGTTGTTCCTGCTGGGATCCTTCAGCCGCTTTGAGGCAGCTGAAGAATTACCTTACATAGAGCAGCTATTCCCTAGGAATGCCTCCTGCTTTCTTTATAAGCAGAGCTTTATGATCTTTATAGATGGTTAGGAGTCTGAAGAACAAGAATCTAGCTAAAGTTTACACTGTACTATTCTAATAAGCTAATGGTGTGTTGCTCGCAACCTAGTATATTAAAAGCTGCTGTCCTTTCAATAGCTTTTTCTGCATGGTATTATGTGTTTTTTGTTGAGACTTCAGCCTGCACAGCTTCCTAAACAAGTTCCTAAAACTTGAAATCTTGCACACATTTGCAGAAGCAGCGGGTGCCGAGGAAGTGGCAGTTACAGTGCTGCCACCAATTTCACTGGCACAGCAGGAATGGTCTTTAAGAGTAAAGCTAGACTTACAAGTGCTCCAAGTTCTTGGGGAATATTCCTTATTACAAAACAAAACTTCTTTCTTAGAAGGCTTAAGGCAAAGAAATAACTCCTTGCCAAGATAACGTCTGCTGTTCTTGGTTACTGGCCTCACTAGACCTTTCAGGAAAAAAATAGTTTAGGCACAGGTGGAGTTTGCTGTTTCAAGAGAATATTTTATGGGGAATGACTAAGCTGTGCCACAGTCAATTCCAATCTTGGCAACCTGAAACCTTTTCCTCAAGTGAGGGATTCAACAGACCTGTAGGTTTCCCCTCCCTTTTTGTCTACTTGTCCAAGGTCCTTTGACTCATTTTTTCATCTTAACATCTGCAGAGAGAAGTAACTTAACATTTACCCACTATCTGCTGGGTAAATAAAAATCTATTTCACAGCATGGCAAGACACTCCTTCCACCAATAAAGACCGATAGAGATTTTCCCAAAATTCAGACACTGTTTAGAAGATTGAAATACTTCTGTTTAGTTTGTGTTCTCCATTTTCAGTTTTCACATACTTCTCCACAGCTTAGGCTTTTTCTTTTTCCCTTTTTTTTTTTTTTGTTGAAAAAAGTGTTTAAAATAACCCACCAGAGGCTTTCTTTGTGAGCTATCTCAGATTAGTAGGGAGCCAGAAGAGGTTTCTTGTGGAATTCAGGCAGCATTTACAGCCTGATTAATGCACAAGTGGCTTACTGCTTGTCAGTCTTCCTGTATTCGTATTACAGTAGCATCTAGAGATCATAGCTCTGTCTGTTACACAAACATGACCTCTTTCCAACTGAGAAGATGCCTAGGTGCTCAAATTAGAGAGAGCTGAAGTTTTATCTCTTTTCCTTTAGTTCGGAGTTTTTGTATCCTTTGCTACCTTATAATTTTGAGAGTGGGAACAGACTGCCGTCGTCCAGACTTGCTGTCCCTGGTCTCATGATCTTTTCCCTTTTTTCTGTGGAGCGGAAGTAGAAGATTTTTCTTATTAATAACACAATCATACTAATATTTTGTCTTTTTTTTCCCCTTAGCTTCGATAACTTCATGTGCTAAAAAAAAAGCAATGGGGAGGGGTAAATGCCACCTGGTGGCCTGGGAGGTTGGTGAAAGCTGGTGCTTGGAGTAGAGCTTTGGGGAAGCTCACATGGCTCTGACCTGGGGTATCCTAATATTGATCAGTCCATTAAATAACAAAGTCAGAAGAGGAACTGAGGGAATATGTATCAGAAAGTGCATTAACTGCATAATATTTTTCTGGGTCATTCTAAATGACATACTTTGTGAAACCCTTCTTTGATTTTTCATAAATATTTGCTACAACCCTCTGGTTTCTTCCAGTGACTTAGTGTTAGTGATTTCATCTTATGCTGTATGACTTTTTTAGTAATATACTGGGAAATTTTTTTCTTTCCTTTTTTTGTTCTTCAGTTCAGACTGAACAACTCAGAATCTGGGCTTCCCTAGAGCTTCAGCCATATTATTCTCTTGTTTTTGCTGTTCCATCTCAGCTGTAAATGGCATTTTCTGTCTTTTTCTAACAGTGGGCTGAGCTGTTCTTGTCCCTCTTCTTCCCATCAGAAGTCTGCTTTCTTTTGGTTAATTTATTACCTTTTCCACTGGAGATAGTTTATCAGTTTCTTAAGCGTTCTGTTATGTTTTATCGACCTTATTTTCTGTCTCACTATTTAATAAATCTGGTACAGCGCCTTCCCAATAGATTTCCTGTGCCTCCTTTGTGTACAATATTTTCAGCAGTTAAAGAGAATGTTTTCTTCTTGGTTTCAGTTTGTTTGGGCCGATGGGTTCTTCCCTGCTGTTTGATTGGCACATTGCGGTGTCGGCTCCATCACTTTTCTCCAGTCTGATTATCTATTTGGTTGTCATATTCTTCCAGAGCTCCAACTATTTTCTAAATGTCAGTCTTGAAGTTTTTCCAGTCTTCCCATTAGCTTTCTCACAGGGATGCAAAGTGATTTTTCCCGAGGGCATACTGAATTTTAAGCTCTCTAGCCACACACACATATTTATCACAAAAGCCTTGTGGTGTCAAAGATGATTCAATTGATTGTGACAGGGTGACTTCAGGAGTCTTATTGCTCTGCTGCTGCGGCTGACCAACAAATGGACACTGAGACAGACTGAGAAATATCCTGTGTGTGCCTGAAGTAGGCTTAAATGCTGGGTTTTTTTTGAAACGGCATACAAAGTGTGAGCCTCTCTAACACCCTTGTGACAGCTGACACTGAATGATGGTAACGGTGTACGGAAACACAGTGTAACAGACCCATGTGGAGACCGACTAGTTGTGTCCCCTACCCCAAGAAAGAGGAGGCAGGTTCTACATAGTGAAAACAGAAGTGATAATCAAGATCACAAAAACTTCCCTGGCACTGAAACATAAAGTCATGTTCCTAAATCTTTTGTACGCCTGCATTTCCCATCAGCGTGCTGTGGGGATCAAGGTCTGGGAAGCTGAAGGACAGGCATAGATGCTTGTATGTTCTCTGAAATCCATAACAGAATTATATCTCTTGAAATGCATATTATATGTGATATGATTTGTATGGACCGGTGGCTCAGATTTTCTGGACTGAATATTTCATCATTCTCATCCAGGTTCTGCCACACATCATCACACTCAAATCCTTACTTCGTGAACATCTCCATGGACGACAACAGAGTAAGTCACAGGGAGAAGTGATGCTGCGTGTCTGAACTGGAGGCTGCATCAGCCTGGGCAAGTCACTAACCTTCTGCCAAGTTGATACAAATCACTTCTTGTGGCTGGATGTGCTGTTTGTGCAGTGAGTTCACTTATTACAAGCTCATCTTTGTACATTAAGGTCAAAGTGCTGCATGTGGAGGGTCGGTTTGCAGGACAGGGAGCATCTGTAAAGGTTTCCTTTTTGGGGCTTTTGAATTAGCAAGTGAATGAATGCAGTTCCTTTGATCAGTTTATTTCCTGGGCTGATATTTTTCTTGTTCTTATAAGCCTTTGCATCCCTTACTCCTCATTTCACTCTCTAAACATCTCACTTTAATTTGTCCACATAAAACTCCTAGGAGGTAAGATTGTAGCTGAAACTTGGAGAGTTGGAATGACTTTAATAAGCTTCCATTAACAGTTTGTGAGAGGACAGGGACAGAATTTAGGATTTTAGAGGCTTGGCACCACCATTTCCACTAGTGCTCCAGTTGTTTGGGAGGGCTTTCCTTCTGGAGATTTGCCCTATCTGTCTTTCAGGAACTCGCTGTGGAGCTTGATTTAGTGCAGTCCCACAGTCCTCCTTTTAAATATACCTTTCAAAACAGTGGTTTTTTATGAACTTGTGAGTTTAGTTTCCTTCTGTGATATAGAAACATTATGACTGCAGAACCACAGAATGGTTGAGGTTGGAAAGGACCTATGGAGGTCATCTTCCCAATCCCCCTGTTCAAGCAGGGCCACCTAGAACCCATTCTGGTCCATGTCCAGATGGTCCTTTAATATCTCCAAGGACAGAGACTCCACAACCTCCCTGGGCAACCTGTGCCAGTGCTTGGTCACCCTCACAGTGAAAACTGTTTCCTGACGTTCAAAGGGAGCCCCCTGTATTTCAGTTTGTGCCCATTACTTCTGGTCCTGTCACTGGGTACCACTGAAAAAAGCCTGGCTCTGCTGTCTTTGCACTCTCCCTTCAGACATTTATACACATTCATAAGATCCTCCAGAGCCTTTTCTTCTCCAGGTTGAACAGTCATAGCTTCTCAGCCTTTCCTCATAGCAGAGATGCTCCAGTCCTTTCATCATCTTCATGGCCCTTCATTGAACTTTCTCCAGCAGCTCTCACTTGTACTAGGGAGCCCAGAACTGGACCCAGCGCTGCAGTTGTCTTAGCAATGCTGAGTAGAAGAGAAGGATCACCTCCCTCAATCTGCTGGCAACACTCCTAATGCAGCCCAGGATAACATCAGCCTGTTTTTAAGGAAGGTTTTAGAGTTGTATCTTCTCCTGGAATATGAATGTTTGTAGGTCTGTGATCTTAACTAAAAGAAGAGAGAAGCTTTAGACAGAAATATTTTTCTCAAAAATGTAGTCAGTGCATTTAAAGGAGTATTAATAAACATAATATAACCTTTAGGGAAGTCTGACAAAAAATACTTTTGCTTTGTTTCTTAATTTTTTACTTCTCTGGATTTAGTGATGCTTTAATTTCAGCAGTTCTGGAGACTTCACAGTATCTCACTTTTCAGTGGAAAAAGGGATTGGAAAAATGCTTTTCAGATGTCTGTTTAAAAATAAAATAATATGAACACTTTTTTTTTTTCTTTTATTGGGCAACCAGAAACGTTACATAGCTGCAGACTGCCAATGCCCCTCCCTCTAGAGAGCCTATGTAATAGGTTTTGACTTCTCCCTTGCCTTAGCTTATTTGGATTTCACTTTTTCCATTGCATAGTTTTTGCAAGAACAGCATGTAGCTTATTAGTGAAATTGCCTATCTTTTGTGTGGCTGTGAAGGAGACAACAGAACAAGAAGTTTCACTGCCAAGAACTCCCCCAACAGAAGCTGGAGGTAATATTCTCTAGATTGTACGGAGTCGTATACAGAAATCTCCAAGAAGATATCTAGATTGTATCGCTGTAGTGTGCGATAGGTATATTAAAACATGAAGGAAATGGAAGAGAGGAAATTCCTGCTAGATTACATATCTCTAAGAATGGATCCCACTAGCCTGGGAAATGGCATGGCTGCTTTATTTCAGTGTCCAATCTTTATGTTTGTATTGCCAGGGGGAAATACACCTACATGTCTATATCAATGCAGTTAAACCTCAGTGATGTACTTCTGAGGACTGGGTCATGCTGAAGATTCCTTATTAACCAAACTTCAAGGTTAATGGCAGGCATGAATCTCCTGTGCCTGAACTGTAAATCAAGCACATCAATGAAAATGACCAAATTGAAGGCAAAAGGAATCTTTGCAACATGCTGCACTTCTGCTTTCTGATAGTGATGTAAACAAGGATCAGAGCTGAACGTGAGGGCAGAAAAAAAGAACATTTGAAGGTGAAATTTGGAATGAAGCACAGTTCCTTAGAGGCAATTGAAAATCTCTGTTGAAGGAAGGCACTGACGATCAGAAAGGGAGAACAAAGTGGGATGTGACAAGAGCTAAAAGATGGTTTCCAGGAGCCATGGAGACATGACACGGGCAGCACTGTACAAAGTGTTCCTGGGCTAAATCCCAGTTTGGTTTGGAAATACTCCTCAAAGTCCAATACTACTTCAGACGACCTTCATCTCAACAGGTAACAGGAAACCTCGCCCTCTGTACAGGCACTTGAGCACTTGGCTTCCCAGGCCACCCTGACTCCAGAAATTCTGATAAAAGACTGAAATCAGCAGGGAATTGCTGAAGTCCTCACAGCTCAAAAGGGTTTCACTTGTGTTTTGAGTAGAAGTTTTGAGATGACTTTTAGGTAGAGGCTAATCATCTGTGCATCACTGGAGCAGCATGGGCTACCATGGACTTACCTCTACTGAGCACCACAAGCCAAAGCATTAGAAGAAGACCTGTATCCTGTTCTCACTTCTGCCTCTAATTTATTTCTTGATTTTTGGTAACTCACACAATTACACCTCCAAGGCTTGGCTTGCTTGTTTGTATGATATATGATAATTCCTTTACAAAGCTTACTTCACAAAGGATTGTACTTGCAAAGGGATACTATTACACAGCATGTAGTGGATAGAAATTAGGTGGCTTTGAGTAAGTGAGTGATTTATATCCAAAGGATTCATATGGGAGCTCTTTATGCTACTAATGGTGAACAGGAACTTCACATTATATGGAGGTCTAGACCAATCTTTTTCTATAATTTTTCCCTTTGATTTTATTGTGTCATCAAAATCTTGACAGGCTAGCAGTACACTGTCCAGATTTCTATAACAAATAAAGGTCATATACAAACACGGAAAGCCTACTTAAAAAAAAAAAAAAAAAGGCAACAAACTCTAAATCTTTTATGCTGCATTATTCACTACATAAATTTTAAACAAAAGCACTGTATATACAGCTTGTTCCTATTGCACTGGGATTTCCACCCTTGTTTTAAAATTTCACTTTGTGCTTACAATTGAACCTAGCCATAATACATTTTTAATAATAATAAAAAAATTGTTATAAGGGTACAAGGAATAAAATAGTAGAGGGTTGTAGGATGATATTAACACAGTATGCTTTTCATATGGTTCATAGGAATTGCCACTTTTAATCATAACCATACATCTCCAAAGCCCTACTTGGTTTGAAATAATTTAGTATTGCAAAATCAGTCATGAAAGTTCCTTGACCTGAAAATTTGCCAGTTTAGGGAATAGAAAAACAGGCCTAGCAAACATAAGTCTATTGAAATGTTCTAGAATATAATAAATAAATTCTGTTAAACTCACTAGAGCAGATTCAAGAATATGTAAAGTCTATTTGTACAGCTTTGACTGGATGATTTGCACAGGACAGGTTTGAAACATAGCCTTCTGAGAGTGAATTTCAGTAATTTATTAAATTGGCTCTCATTCAGCGAGAGTGGTGAAAATTTTTGTGTATCCAAACCTGGGCATCATAAGGAGATCTTTCATGCTCTGATATTTTCAGTAGCTACCGTGTATGCCTGCAATATTAAAAAAAAACAGATTACCTTGTACAACAAGGACTTCACAATCTCATCTGCATAAATTTTAAAGATTCATTTTGGATTAAACATTTACTCACCTTAATAAAAATCATAGCCAGTAGTCATGGATATCTTCATTGCGTGCTCTCTTTCTAAAAAAGTATTCCCACAGGGTACATAACTTGGAACAAAACTTGAGCTGTCTAAAAGATGACTCAGTTCAAGGCTCACAACCTGACTGCTGTTGAGCATGAGAATTTGTATTTCTTCACAGGTGGAAGATTTTAATTTCTCAAACTTAATTTCCCATTAAGTTTCAAATGCCGAGCAGGATCAGGAAGGAGAGCTGCAGTTGTCTGGACATTTTTCAGAGGAAAAAGGATGAACTGCCCTCAGGAGTTGAAATGTCTCATCAGTTTCTAGAATTTCCTGTTGAACTGTTGTAGGAGGTAAATTTATACCTTTAAGGCACATGGGTTAATGTCAGGCTCAAGCAGGACAGAAGTCTGAAGGGTGATAGTTATTGACCAGTACTTGTCCCATCTGATCGCACCTTAAGGACTGACTTTGTTCTTCCCATAAATACTCTTGGGTCTAATCTCCACTGGTAGCCCAGCCTGTGGAATATTTTAGATGTGAATCTGTTTGTCCATTGGCATTGCAGGAAAAAATCCCTTATTGCCAAAAAGACTTGGGAAAAATTCAAAATGATGATGTTCTAACACAATGAATACTTGTGGCTTCAGTTGCTAATTAAGACTTGGATTTAAGTGGTGTTTGCCAGTTGCTCGTGTTCATGCTTGCATATATGTTGCTAGAGATAGCCTGAATTGTAGCATGGCTTCCAACCCCCAATTTCTCTCTCATGTTTTTGTCCCTTCACTGGTTTTGGGAAACTCATTAATTTACCCTCCTTCTAGTTCTTAACTATATAAGAAGTTTTATGAAGGTTTCGTATTCCAACGTGGGAGCTCTGGAGCACTTAGATTTTAAAACTTGTGCCACCTCTGTTTTTGACTAATCTTTTTAATACTCCTGCCTTCATTTCAGCATCTGCTCTCAAGGCTTGGAATGAGACAGTGCTTGGCACCGTATTTGAAATACACGGAGTAGAAAATGTATAAATGATCTGTCACAGCTTGGATACTCTTGTGTAATACTGAGGAGTAAAATGGTTGTTCTATTGCATTTACCCATAACAAAGTTCAACAGCGTACACAGGAAAAGGACAGTTTAAAACTTGTATGCTTTAGTTACCTTTCTTCAGCCTCCTCATTTACCCTTCCACTTTAATTTTTTAAATATTTCATTGCATCTCGATAATACGCTTACAATTTAGCTTGGCTTGAAATGCATAAACTGTATTATTAATATCACATTATTTTATGGTTATACAAGAGCAGATTTGAATTGTCACTTTAAATCAGACCATAAGTCAAAGCAAAAATCTTAATAGGCTGCTTAGATCTGTATCTTCACTGAATTAAACAGTAATTTGGCAGTCTCTTCTGCTAAATGTAGTGAGATAGCTAGTTAGTGTGATGTGCCCAGGCAAATATATTGTATTGCAATGATGGAGACAATTCCCTGTGGCAATTGCACTGGCAGTTGAGTTGATTCTTCTTGATGCACTGATTCAGCATGTTCTTAATGTTGAGGAAAGAAAATGTGTTTTAGAGGCTCCTAATGTGAATTCTAGGAATTGGGCTGAATATCACTTGTGTCACTCGAGGTAGTCTTCCCGTATTCTTATGATACTTGTTCTTCATAGTACATTAAAATGCCTTTACTGTGGAATGTATCTAGTTGGAAACTATATCTAAATTGTATGCTATTGGTGAAAATACTTAGTATTCATAAAGAGCTCCGTATGCTTGATAGGGAATAGACCCTGTACTTTATAAGGACATCTAAGGTCCATTACCTAGCACTGGTGTCTTTGACAACCAAATATTTCTCCAGATGTCTCACCATCAGCACTTCCGTACACCCAGAAGATAGCTACAGTACATGTGCTGAGAAACTGAGCATACTCACTGCAACGTGTGGGGTACCTTGAGCATTCACGTGAACCGCATCCAAGTGGGACTCACCTGCCTCATAATACAGAATCACTCCCAACTCTGCATCTCCAGGACTTTGGAGATTAAGGGACTGAAATATCTTGTAGATGCCCTTACTTTTTATTTCAAGTATTTGATTTAGATCTCTATTTTGAGAGTGTCTTCCAAAGTGAAAAAGTGATGTTTATAAAAATCCATGTTATAAATGAAGTGACGATGTTATTAATACCTTAATGTAGATATAAATGTTTAGCCTAACCCATCTTTGTAGTTTACTGAGGAGAAATGTCATTTTAGATGGTCAAATATGCTTGGACTGGAAATGGCTAAGAACTCTCTTGCCGTAAGTGAGCATTCATTAGGGAATGTAAACATTTTCTGCAGATGAGGTAGATTTGTTTATAATAATATTTCTTCAGACGCTACTAAATAAAGCAAGTTAAATAGAAAATACCACTGCTCGTCTTCTATGTTCTGCTCAAAAGAGGCTATCTTTAGTAGGACATCATTAACACTTTTCCACCTCCTTTAGTAGTTGTCCACGTATGTCAAAAAAAACCCCTCTAGGTAATGAAAGGTGAAGATGGAAGGTAAAAAGGAAAGTGCTCTGTGTAAAATAAGCCACATTTTTCTGACTTTTCATGTATTTTTTTTTCATTGACTTAGAGGAACTTTTGTGTATTGTGTATGTGCCTGTACTTCAGTTGCTGTTTAAAATGTATTCAATACACAATTTAAATTCTGTTTTAGAACAGAAGTATAGTTCTTCCAACAATAGAAAAGAGCTAATCCATTAAGGGTAGGCATTATAGAAGATTTGTGTCTCTCCTGGGAATAAAGAAGCACTTTTTATTTCAAATTAGAACTTGAATTTTACTGAAACCAAAGTCTGTACTTCAACAATTACTGATACTGGAGAAAGGATGATGAATCAATACTTAAAGCAATCATATGTGACATGAAGAAAGATCTTACAGATAAATACACAAAAAGAATGATTTAATGTTGTGTTTCTCTAATTTCTTTTACTGCTTGTGCTTTCACTGAACGCCACCTCAGATCTCCCAAACATGATTACGATTTCAGTCTTGCTGTCAAATTAGAAGAACAGCAAGGCAGGAAACAAGTATCATTAAACTGCTGCCTGTTAACAGGAGAAAGAAGCAGCCAGATGCTTGTACTTTAGTCTCATCTTAATCTGTCGGCTTTGGACTTAAAGACTTTTTACTTTCTTGTAGTATAAGTGCATATTTTCAACCTTTTCAGACATTCTTGGCTTCATTTACAGTGACAATATTCAGCTATACTGATATTCTGTGAAACAAACTCAGCAACTGCATTTCTTAATTTTTCTTTGGTAAGGATAGTAATGTCACCATTTTAACTGCCTTTGAAAATGTGCTTAAGAGTCTCTACTCTTGAGCAAAAGCTACTTTTTGTCAGTCTTTCTGCAGGACAACACCATTTCATAGTTTCTGTTTTCTACAAAAGGGACATCACTGTACCTTACTTCATGGCAGCAGTTATCCATAAAAGCACCGCTTGGCATTTTCAACAAAAAATACACTCTTTCACCCATGGTGAAGTTGAGATGCATATCCTCGTTTCACTCTTGAGGACTTTTTGATGTCCTGTGCTGGTGAGCTTCTTCAGAAAGCTACATTTTAAAAAAAAAAAAAAAAAGGTGACAAAAAGAAAAAGGAACAACCCCCCCCTCACACATTCATTACATTATTTGCCTTCAGTTTAAACATAGGATCTTGTCCATCTCTTTAGAGGTTATGTCACTGTTCCCTCCTGTAGACTAGGCAGGATTATAGAGGAACTTATGTGCAGCTGCTTCACTGCCCCAAAGCACCCCTAAAATACACTTTTTTTATGGTTTTGTTTCAGCTGGCAAAACAAGTGTTTTTAAATCTGAGGATTTCCTAAGTTTTTGCCTAGGCTATCCACCCACCAACAAAATGCCACTGGTTTTGCAGGTCTGTGGCCATGAGGAGCAGAGGGAGGTGCAGCTACAGAGGTTAGCAGAAGCATCAGCACATGGGCCTGAAGAGTACAGGGAGGTTCTTTCGGGCAGCTGGTAGAGACCCCTGCCAAGAAAACCAGAATGTGTGTTCTTTAACTTGATAAGATTATTTTGCAGTGCTGAAAAGTCACAGAGTGATTTTTAATCTGGCTAGAGCTTTCTGGTAGATGATCCTTCTCTGCTGCCTCCAAAATACTCGTTCATCTGATGCTAACTGTGATCCTGATTTTCTAAAGGAAAGGACTGGGAGTGTACCACAGACGTGACACCATATAGCTCCGGTTCATGAGATGTAACTTCACTTGCATGAGACTGCACTGAGGCTATGTCTTTAACAAATGGCTGGACTGAGAAATTACACTTCTCTGTAGATGATCTTTTTCATCATGCAGGTATTTAATTAACAATGTTTCCATAAATTTAAAAATAGAATGAAATCTGATTTCCTGTAGGTTTGATTTTTCTATTTGATTTTGTTGTCTAAGAAAAAGCATAAACTCTCCTTGGAGCTTTTTCTTAGTGGGAGCAGGTATGAGGATTTGCCTTCTCACGTGGGTATTTCCAGGGTTTCTCTATTTTTCATGAAGTTGCTAGGACCCAACCTATCTTTCTGATCTTGGTCTTTCAAGTTTAGTTCAAATCAGTCAGTGGGCTCAAAATTTATTGAGGGTATATGCAGGTAGGCACAAACAGGAAGCACTATCATAGTGGAAAACCAGACAAAAATCTAATGAGAAACCTTGTGCAAACAGAATATTTTTTAGTTTTCGTAATGTTGGAGACTCGAACGGGCAGAGGTGAGAAGCAGCTAGCCCACTGACAAGTTGAAAATGGCATGTAGTACAATATACCAGAGTCAGCATACTTAGGCGGATTTGGTGTCTTGTGAAGAATCTGATGTGTTCCTTTCCTATGATACGGCACTTTAAAAAGTCATTGTTTTGCTTCTGGTGTTACCTTGGCTATTAAGCAAGTTCCTTTAATTTATTTATACCTTATTTATAGTGTGTTAGAAGACAAGTAAATGACCTATTGACTGCTCTGCATTTCAGCCGAGCAGATAGATCTTGCCTAATGTAGGGATATTTTAAACATTTGAACTTTTTTTTATAGGACCTGCATGTAAACTCCAGCTTTGTTCTCTCCGAGTGGCTTTTTAAACATTAGAGTAGGTATTTTAAGTGTTTAGGTATTTTTCTTAACGCAATGGAAATCAAGTGCTTATCTATGTTTTGGGAATGTTGTTTTTGTTATCTTACAAATGTAACAGTTATTAGTAATAATCCAACAATTCTGATGACCTTTTTTGAACTGCGGGTACGAGAAATATGAAACAAATGTACGTTAGCAGCAAAGGAGGTTTTCTTAAGCCTGTCTGTATATAATTTGTCAATGTAGTAGAAAATCAAATTTAATCTATGTATAATAAATTGAGCTGACATTCCCCAAACAAAGCTTATTACTCAAGAGTGGCAAAGCACTGGCTGTAGTAGCAACTTCAGCACTGACTCATTACAAGAGTGGCTCGGTGCCAATTGCCAATTTTCATTTGCAAAGAGCCCTCAGAACCTGTTCCCTTACTTGGAATCACTGCTGTTTTGTCCTGAGTCTATTGAGTATGTTTCAGTCTTGTTTCCTTCTCTCTTGGCATAGTTAAAATTTCTTCTGCCTTCCTGTGCTAGGGGAACAGCTTGTATGGAAAGTTAATTTAGTTATGGGGTTTTTATTTTTTCCCGTTCTCTCCCAAAACCTCCTTTAAGATCCAGAGCTGAAGGACTAGTGGCTCTAGGGGCGTGCTACATTGCAGCCTTGCCTTCAGATCGACAGTGCCAGAGACTCAGTGTCATATAAGGGCAAACATGAATTAAAGTACAAAGCCATCTCCATGGTTATATTATGCATATAAACTGTAAAAAGCCATTACACAAATCTGCTTTTGCCATATATATATTAGCTAAAAGGTTGTCTTGGGGCTCAGCTACAGGACTTGAAATAGCTTTTCCTCACTGTATTTTTATGACATGCTGTTTTTTTGCAGAAAAGTCCTTTAAGGCCAGTGTTTTCAAAAACTGATTTATTTGCCTATTATTCAGTGCTCGCTAGCTCTGAAAAATCATTCCCAATTCAATGCAAATTACAATACTAAAAGTATTAGCCACAGCCGAAATATTGTTTTTTAACTTTCTGGGGCTCAGAGTTCAGCCTCCTAAGTGTTCAACATGAATAAGAATGCTTTTGTATGACAAGTGGGTTTGAGACTTCATTGATCAATTTTGCAGTAGGTTTGGAAATGTCCATGACATTGCCAGCTTGTGGGGATTCATTGAAGTCTTTTGGGAAATCACCTCAATTTTCACAGTTTATGTCCTGCAGCCATTGTCGTTTTTTCAGTCATGAGAGTCCTAGCTAATCTTAACTGACTTTTTAGTAAAAAGCGTGTCAGAGGATAGAAATTTGAAGTCGTCTTCCAAACCAGGAAGCAGGCACAAACGTACAAAAGTAGTCCACTCATGCTACTTTTTTGATCCAGTTGGAATTCGGCAGAGACCATCTGTGATATTTCTGGTGGGCAATATTAACCTGGCATGACATGGCATTGCATAATGTAACTTTAAATAGCTGTGGTGAATAAGATGGTCCGGTTAAAGTCTTTACAATTCTAGGATTTCACAGGTCGGCTTATAATTTTCTTAAATATACTTGTTTTTCATAGGTACTATTTGCTTATAAATGCTGTTCTTTATTTTACAGACCGAATAATAAAGAAATTAAAAGTAGCATTTGGAATTCCACCGACAGTCCTCAGCCACTAGCAGAGTATGTGTTATTTTCACTCCCTAAATGAATGAGCATAGCTCTTTATTACTTTTTCTTCTGCATTTCCAGAGTCTTCACAGATGAAATCCACACTCATATCCTCCCTCTAATGTGCTACTCTGCTGGCATTGAGGGGTCTGGTAAGGAATTTGGGGAATAAGGTCATCCTGTCATGAATTGTTCCCTATACCATGTAAAATAATACCAGACAGATGAGATTTGCTGGTTATAAAGCTTTCATTAGCAAAGTAAACATTTTCTGCAAGGCGCTTAAGTGTTTTGTATGGGTTGCTCATTGTTTTCTCCTGTGTGGGATTTTGGAAATGCTACCCACTTGTGATGTGAAGCACTGTCATGTATCAAGCCCACTGTGCTATATAATCTATTGTTGCATGATTAACTGCAGTTTCCTGCAAAAATACTTACCTTTACCAGTTGTACTAACGTGCATGGAAAGAAAAATATGCTGTCATATATCTCTCCTTCTACAGGATAAAAACATTTTACTGACAAAATTCTCCTTGACTCTGATAACATTTCTGAAATCTACTGAATAAGATTTTAAGTTTTAAAATGCTTATAGGTATGTTTTAAATGAAATCAAAGCAACATCCAAACGAAATACCAGAAAAAAACTTTCTTACTTTTCTTTCTCGTTCTTTTTTCCCCTTCTCACTCTTCGTAATACAATGAGTTTGTCTTTAGATAGCTGCGTTTTCAGGAGCACTCCTGAAATGGTTTTCTGAAATATCATTCTCTTTAAATACTGCACTTGTCATCACAAGCCCCTGCTTCTGAGAAAGCTCATGCAAAAAGCAGAGACTCATTGAAATCCTAAGGGGAGAAAATTCCAAAGGGGTTGGGTACAATCATTGTCTCCATTGTGCAATCACTGATAATATGAATTCAAGTTAAAATTCAAATGAACACTTGCAGAAATGTTCACCCATCTCACACATTTTATATAAATATGAGATACATGTTATTTATATACATGATGTAAATAGCATCAGTTTCTTGGCTCTTTTAAAATGGCTTGAAAAATGGAGTAATCGCTTCAGCTGATGAGGCTTCGCAACATGTAATTTACTATGGGGCCCATTACTTTTGAATGTGTTGAGATTATGTTTGATGTATTATTGAAAATGTAACTCCTTCATTTGAAATTCTTCTCAACTCTCAAACAATGAGAACAGTCGCAACAAAGAAAAGAGTGGGAAAAAGAGAGGGAACGAATGTCTGACAAAATAGCCAGAATAGCCATCTAATAGACACCCTGGTAAAGGAATACTTGGATAGGTTGAAATTGTCCTTTTTTTATTATATTTTTGCCTCCCTATATTTTGAGTATTTTGCCTTTTGTCTTCTGCTGTACATTCCTAGAGGTTTTTAGGTATTCTTATATGTATATTTCTGTTGAACTACTGAAGGATTTCATCTGTATGGAGAGTTATAACAGCCTTTTTACCTCCCCACTCATCAGTGGAGTACCCACAGTGCAGATAGCGTCTAGGTACTCTCTACCACATCAATGAATTCCGGGGTAAGGAGAGACGGAGGCTTGTCCAGGGGGAGGTGAGCCTCTGCTGCGTTTTTTCCCCAGGTGATTCAGGAGGGAAGACTAACTTAGGTCCCTTTGAATGATCTCCACAGGAGTCAGTTTTGTTTCACTGACCACAGAAAGTGTGTGTTAACTTAACCATGATGAATACTTCTGCTTATCACCTCTTATCATCTCGTTGAATTGGGTCAGCGATATTAAGTTACTCCTTTCATGACCACATTAGGACAGTTGTAAGAGCTGAACTGGGATTTGTCTCATAAACTCTGTGTTAGGATTGACTGTGGATTTTGACAGGGGAATTCCTTGCAGGATGTAAAGGTGGGCACTTCTTAGCCCGCCGCAGTTGGTGGCAAAGCTGGCAAAAGCATCTGTGATCTCAGGAGCAACATGATCATACCCAGAAGAGTGCAAGTTAGTTGCAGTTATTTTACATTTGTTTCTACTTGCCTGGTTTGTCACTATTACCCCTAACAGGTATGAAACTCCATCTTTTCTTCTGTGCTATAATATAATAAATAATTGTAAAAAGCTAGCAGATTTACACTGCTGCACTAATTTATTGCGTGCTGCTCTCATGAGCAACAACAACAACAAAACCTTTAAAGTAATATTTGGAAAAGAAATGAGCGCAAATGAAGGTTTAGGAATAGCTTCTTGAAAGAGCACTTGAGAAAGATTGATTTCCCTACCAACCTCTCCTCATCGACAGACCATTAATGGCCTAGCAATTTGTGGCAGGAGTACAGCTCTGTGCATGATTGCAGCTCTTCTTTTTTTGTTTTTATTTTGAATTTGCCTGAGGAACCAAAACAAGAATGTTAACAGACAACCCCAAAGGAAAATTGATATTTATTTTTCTTTTCCTCAAAACTAAACAAAGCCCAAAGCATATGTTGATTTCACACTGAGTGGGATGTTTTGCTTTAATACCCAATTAAATACTACATTTAATTTTCAATTGTATGTAACTGGTTTTAAATAGGTAAAATGTCAAAGCAAAATGTGTTAAGAAAATAGTGCAACATTAAAACGCTTATCAAATCTGCTTGTTGCTAGCCACAAAGAAGATAAATTCCATCCAAAGTCTCAAATGCTGCTTCTTTTGCAGCAAATGTGATCTAGTCTTAATGGACAGAGACAAAATTCTTGTCTTTTGCATTCTGCATGTGTTCAGACAAAACCTTTGCTCTGCAAAGTGTCTTCCCATTAGTTGCCTTATTTTCTTTCCGTTCTCAGTCTCTGTTTTGTTTCACTCTTCTACAGCACCTTGTCTGGAAAACCACAGTATATATTTCTGTTGCATAGAATCTCATTAAATTGAGGCATAGTAAAGTAAATGGCTGTAATAATAAATTCCAAGTCTCTACCATGCTGTTTTTTTCCCTTGTATAAAAAGTTGCTATTATTTTATACTGTACAATGTACTGGCATCTATCCCAAATTATAATTAGCTTTAAACAAAGAGACTTTTACTTCGGGGGGGGAGGGGGGGGGAAGAAACCAAGAATCAATGCACTGACTCTCAACAAGATATTCCAATTGCTCTTGTCTATTTCCCACCTTTTCTTCTCTAGTATAAATTTAGCATATAACCATACTGTACTTCATATGTTCAAGAAGGACTTTGAGATCTTCATGTTCAGACAATCTTGTCTGAGCTCTTGGATTTAGTCCATTTGCCTTATATTGAGTGTGGTCATTTGGGTATGACTGAAGTATAACTGCCTATAATCCCAATTGCAAGTTTCATTCACATGTGTGTTTACAGAAAGTGCCACATCAGAATTTTCATTTTGTCTCATCATTCAATTGATCTGGAAATGCTGATGGCAAGAGAGACACAGGGAGGCCACAGCTATACTAAATTAATATACCAATGGTTTTTGGCATTCATGAACAGTCTTCTACCATTAAATTCTAAACTTATTCTGTCTGTAATTCAGTGCTTGTATTATTTCTTTTCCACCTCCTTTCTCCCTCTGGGATATGGTAGTAAATGAAAAGGGCACATGGTTCTGCAAAATCCTCAGATCTTTTTTTCTTCAGGGGCCACAATGGATGCTTATAAAATTCCAGTTTTTCTTTGTTCCTGGTAGCAAACCCTTTAGCTTTGTGTTCGTGTCAATCGCATTCGGTAACAAACTAAGCCTCTCTATGGAATACTTAATTTTATCTAAATAGGTCCTATAATTTTTTCATTTAACTGTGTTTACATGGTTCTCATAGGGACAGAAGAAGGCATACCTGTAGAAGTCACTGGATATAATAAGCAAACAATACAAAAGGGAAACCACAACCAAACAGTCTCCTCTGTGCCATCACTCTGAATTCAATGCCTACTAGGCAGCCGGATGCCCATTTTTAGAAAATCTTTTCCTCAGGCCCAAATACACACACTCTTTTGCATTGACATTGGCAATCAATACAAAATCCATCAAAATGTGAATTTACATCAGCATCTAGAAGTTCTTTAGGCTAAGTCCATCTTGAAAAATTCACAAGAACAGACAAGTTAGCTCAGAAGGTCTTTTGGGGTTTTTCTACTCTTTAATAATTAAAATAAATATTCCTGTGGGATGGAGCAGTGAGCAGCAGGCATAACTGGTAAAAAGTGAAATGGTTGGACTACATATGGCATCCCTTCCATATCCTGTTTTATTCTGCTAATCCTGCAGATGCAACAAAGTGGATTTTTACAGGGAGAAAAGACAATCGGGGAATGGGCTTTCTAAAGAGGATTTGGCACCACTTTCATACTTAGATGAAGGTCAAATGTTCAGAAGAGGCCAGCATCAAGCAGCTTCAACCATGACATTTGTGCACAGATTTTTTCAAAGAAGTCAGTATCTTGTAAGCAGAACTTGCTCAGATAATCTTATTTGTTTTGGTGGCAAAGCTGAAGCTAAGCTCTTCTGAAAATCTGACTGCTGTAGCCAATTAAGTTGGCAGAAGCCCAGTTGATGCATATTGTATTGTGATTCGGAACGGTCAGAGAAATGGGAATTTTGTGTGTGTTTCATAGATTTTGAAATGTTCCATTTAAGAGAAAACTGAGCAGAACTAAGAGCTCATTGCAAGACTCTGGTGTAGTCTTCTGGAAATCAGTCCCATAATGTTTATTCAGTGCATTCTTTTCTTTAAATGGCAAGGAGACAAACTGAATAGAATTTCACTCTTGTATATAATTTTATTCTTTCGAAGAATCATATATAATTTAATATATAAACAGTGAATATTTTAAGTGACGAGTGAAATCCAACCCTACTAACGTGTTGGCTATTTTACCATTAATCTCAGTAGAACCAGTTTTGACACTAGTTTTACAGGCATTATCAAAATAATTGATTTAAAACAATGGAATAAAAGTTGGCTGCTTCACCCAAACATACTGAAGGTCACTCCCAAAATAAATGACGGTTTCTGAAAAAAGTTGAGGACGTTACTAGTTTAAAAGATATTCTCCTGGCTTCTCCAAACATACTTTCACCTATATATCTTTGTGAAGAAGGCAGAGATGTACTGTGACCATGGCTACTTTTTCAATTGTGATGATTAAACCAAAATGTTACAGTATGTTATGGTATATGCGTAATTACTGGTTGCAGTAATTTAAAGAGCTTGAGATAAAATTAATTCTTTCTCTGAAATCATTAAAGAACATGTGAGAGATACTTAATAATGACTCTTAATCCTAGGCATCTAACAAGTTTTTAAACATGACTGCCAGCCATTACTGAGATTTATTTCACAATTATATGGTAATTAACACATGTTCTAATGTCAGTGTTTACGAGGCCAGAGTTTCACCAAAGAAAATTTTTTCAGCAACTTTAAAGAAATATTGAAATAAAAATACATATGTTGAAATATAAACACCTGTGCACGCACACATATTCCAGAAAAGTTCTTTAAAAGATCTGCTGCTCATGTTACTCTTTCCATCTATTCTCTTTCCTTTGCAGGCAAGCAGAATATTCACTGGAATGTTCATGGCTGGAATAAACACAGGTAGGAAACCAAACAACTCCATATAGGTAATATTATTGTCCATAACAATAACATTAAGGAGAGAAATGAATATACCCATTATTTGTTTCATCCCCTACCCCTTATTTTTCCTCTGTAATTCTTCTGCACAAACCACAAGTTGTAAGGTATACTTCTTGATCTCATCCAGATATGCATATGCTCATTTGCTGGAGGCTGGTTGGAGGGGATATAACAGCATAAAAAGGTCCAACTTTTTTCTGTTAACCAGGAATAGAGCCAATACTGTCTAGGCTTTATCTGAGCTTTTTTTTTTTTCCTTTTTTTTTTTTTCCCTTCCTGTGTTACTGTGTTATTTCATAGTGTAAGATAAGCTTCTAACTATGGACTCAATTAAAGCCCCGCATATAGCATATAAGTGGTGTGTCAGTTTCTAGACAGTATATGCTTCCACCATGACCTATTTTTGTGCACTGAAGTCACTGGTTTGTTAACTTCTAGGTGCAATGTAAAAACAGCAGCGATTTTAAACTCTGAGAAGTGTCTGTTCAGGTGAATGGATAAATAGTAGCGTGCTCCCATTTTAGCTAGTTCATCAGCTGGAATATAGCAGCAACTGGTGATGCTAAATGCACTGATATCACTTGAAGAATCCTATTAAACGCAGACAGAAGTGTAAATGATTCGTTGCACTAAAAACAAACATGGGAAACTTTGCAGGTTACAGATCTTTCCTGTTTCTAACTGACACCAAGCAGAGAGACAGGAGGGATTTGGTTCTTGTTGTCTTTCTCAGTAGCTTCTTTTTCTCCTCGCAATTTTTGGCTCACAGCTAAGCTACAAACATGAATTTCAACACACAGATGCTGAATACGGCTTGTATGTCCTTATGCATACTGTCTGCAGCATACAGGAAAAGCTAGAAGGTGTGCTGGAAAGAGAAATTCTTAGTAAACAGAACTCTTCTTTCCTTTACATTGCATTCATAGATTATGCCTCCTTAACTTTCTCCTTTTATTGTGCAAAGTAACCAGAAATGCTGATACCAGGCCTGAATGCCTGAACCTCAGCCAGTTATCTTAAGCTAATTATTATGGATTTTAGGCCTGTTTGCATCTTCACAGGCAATTAAACAATATTAGAGGGTAGTCATTACAAAAGGGATCAAACTGAGTCTGAAATGAGGCTCTTGTATTTTTCTTCATGACTAGAGCTATAGTATAAAAGATCCCACCTATATACAGAACATATGTATTTTGAGAACTGAGATTGTTTTTTCACAACAGTTTCACAATGAAACAAAAGGAGAGAAGCTATAAACAGGTAAATATGTTTGGATTGTATCTGTCCAATCTATCATGTTCAATGAGTTAAAAAAAATTGAAATTCATCACCTCTCCAACCACCCCCTTCAAAAAAGAACAACCAGGGGGCAGTCTGAAAGAAAGAACATTAACGGTGAGTTGCATTTACATTTTCAGCAAGGAGCAGAGTAAATATTAAGTAAGCCAATTCACAATATGATTATAATCCCTTCTCCCCATTTACAGAAATAGATCTTTCAATTGTTTATTTTATAAAGGAACCCTTCAGGAATTGAAACTAGGCCTATATGCATTTTTTTAATTGCTGCTTCTTTTCCTTACACTGAAATCTTATTTTTCAAGCTGTCTTTATTTCCTGTCTTTTTTAAAATAATCAAATCCTGAATCTTGAGCAATATTCTGTAAACATTAATTCTATTGTTTTCCAATAATATATAAACTCTGACCGTGCATACCTCATTGTAATGCAGAAACCACTTACTGAAGAACAAGGAGAATTTTTAGTATGAGTTTTACCGGAAGGAAAGAAGGGAGATTAAAAAGATCTTTTAGCATTTTTGTGTAAAAGATTTAAAAGTGGAGCTCTCCTTCAAACTCATGAAAATTATATAAAAGATTTAGTGCATTTTACAAAACCAGAGAATAAAGAAGCATGAGATGCTATTCAGATCCAGTAAGCACATTGTAAACATCCCTTGACCGTTACATATGCTGGTAGAAGGAAGAATAAACTGAAAACACTGTTTAAAATGTGAAAAGCATATATATTTAAAAACGTTTTGGAAGAACTAGCAGATGTACCATGAAGAATGATGTCTGGATCAAACTTCTGCTTCTAAACATAACCTAGTCAAATACAGCTGGCTCTAACAAATTCTGATAAATGTTTTAATCTCAGTAAGAAAATAAATGCAGCGATGTGCAAAACGGGCATATGAGTATCAATAAGATTTTTATGTGGTAGTGTGATTTTTTTCTGGAGAAAAGTATGGCAAGCACAACAGGAGACAGCCTGGCAGTGGTGTGTGCCAGGGAGGCACAAATGGGTTGGTGACAAAATCAGATACTAAAGTAGATTGTGGGGAGGAAGAATATGGGGTAAATGTTGACGTCAAAAAGACCCAAAATATATTTGTATTTGCTTTTGGAAACGGTAGCTTGATCAGAACTAGGTGCTGAGAGGCAGTGCTCTTAGCAGGCCTGTGGAAGGACTTGAGTGGGGAGAATTGCAGCCAGACTGAAGCAGTTATGTGAAATACAGGCCTGGAGACCTTGCTGGTGTGGCCTGAGCTATTTTGGAAGAAATTGCAAGATTTAGATCTGACATGGACGAATGAGTCCAGAGATTATTCATAGATCCTGTTTAAAATAGGATTGAAATGTGCACGCTATTTTTTTTCTGTAACATATCACAAAGTGTGAAGGCAATCTGCATTTTCAGAGCAACCAACCAAAATCCCTCTTGGTTATGCAGATTATGTTGGATATTGAAGTGTTTTTGCATTGACTGTTATTTCACCTTGTTCACAGTGGTTAAATAAAGCAGTTTTTGTTTAGAAATATTTATAACAGTGTAATAATTGCAGTTTCTTTTAAATTATTTTTAATGCTTTTGTTTTACTTACATATAAATAATAAGGTCTTTCTGCACATAGTCCTTTACATATGGATTCAAATTTTTATTTTTTTAAATGGTTTGCTCAACACGTTTTGACATACGCATGAACAATTCTTTGTAATGTCTTGTGCGAATATACATAATCTAAGTTACCCGAAGCCTTTCACCTTACAAATAAAATAGAAGGGATTAAGTTAGAGGGCAGTCATGTAGATAAAACAAGTTCAAATCTGAATACAACAGAAAATCTCCAAACCCCTTGTGAAGGCTTCAGCTATAGTTGAATAAACTTTTTGTTAAACTTTAAGTATTTTTAGACAATTTTTCTAGTCATTTTCACAATACTTATTCAGTTAAACACACACATATATATGATTGTTTAATAAATGAAATGGTGTGTAAAGTATGTAAATGAGACACATTTTTTTTACCATGATCTTTACTTAAACCTTCCTCTCCAAAGATAACTACTAAAATAGGTCACAGTGTAAAAATAGTATAGTAAGCAACCTAAGGACTAGATTCTGTTTGCAAACTGTGTGGTATAAATCCGTTCTAACTCCATTGATTTCACCAGTTTAACTTAGATTAAACTGTGTTATTATTAATGAACATGCATCTGCTGCAGATGAGATATTAATTCCTCCAAAGTCCTAACACCATGGAGCAGGCTTTAGCTGGCAAAAAATAAGAAAGTGGAAAGAAATGCCCGCCTTCTTTCATTCCGTTTGCAAATTTCTGCTTGAATCCTGTACTGCAGGAGTGTCTGACCTTTCAAGCAGATGAATGCCAAGTCTCATAAAGAGCTACACAGGAGACACAAATCTTCAGCCTTCTTCTGCCAGATGACAAAAAGAGTGCCCATCATGGGGTCACAGCCACCCCCTGTCCCATGACTGGCATAAAGCCTCCATATTCTGTTTCAATGTACATGCTCTTTTAGTTAGGTGGGTGGATGGGTGCTTATGGCATGTTCGGGATGCCCTGATTTCTGCAACTGTTTTACATATGTCTGGACATGTTGCGGGGAGAGGGGTTGATGAGCCCTTGGGAAAGTCAATGAGTGCTAGAACAGTTTAAATTACTTATGTCTTGCTTTTTGATTATGTCTCAGGAGTCCCTGGAAGGTGGCAGGGACTAGGCCATGCAGTATACAAAATCATTGTAATAAAGAGATCAAATTTATTGGCCACTGTAGAAGGTAACATCCTTGGCCTGCTCCAGTTTGAAGGCTGATGTGCCACGTGTACTCCTTGTCCATACTAGGCAGCTGTGTCTACTTCTTCCTTAGTAGGAAAATACTGTAATAACAGGGGGAAAAAAAAAAAAGGCCTTTAATGTTTTTTTATTTGCACTTAATGCCTTCTTCCAGGTTCAATGCAAGTTTGATTACTTCTCAAGCCATTTATTAAACATAAGGATCAGAAACTAAGCCAAAGGTTTCAGTTTTAGTAGTATGTGACAGCTGGAGAAATGCCAAGGCTAGCAACTGCCAAGCAGAGGCAGTTCTGAATAGAAATTTAAAACAAAAAATTGATTTTTGTCAAAAAAATCCTTCATAAATCATTTGGTTTGGGGCAGCTGAAGCAAAATATTTTTCTCCCATCAACTTTGCCAATATATAGTCTATTATTTAGAAATCTTTTCTCCTTAGAAAATTCATATTCTTAAGACTTTTTACATTTAGTTGGCTTTGAAATTAGGAAAAGAGGTCCACTACCTAATTAATCTAATTTCTTTAAAAACCTGCCTAGCTAGAGCACCTTATGAGTGACCTCAGAGATAGCATATGTTTTTCCCCCACCAAGGATGCATACTGCTGTAGGGTGCAGTTATGAAGCTTCATCCCCATTGCACAGGTATTCATAATGATACAATTTTCAATAATAGTTTTATGCAACATCACAGGATTTGATGCAGCTGTATTAACACATAGCCGTTACGAATCAAGCCCATCCCACACCTCTTATATCCTTTAAGTACTGCTCAAGAATTCCTCATATAGTTTGTCATCAGCAGTAGCATTAATGCAAGTGGGTAAGGTTGAATGAATAATCAAACCTTCCTACTAATTGCTAAGTTCATGAGGAGACAGTCAAAGCAGTTACAGGATGCATGTCAGACTAAGCATTCAAGAGATGACTGAGCAGAAAGGTGAAATGATCATTGCACAAGAAATGCCCAAATATCTGAAAGATTTTTAGAACGGGAAGGAATATTGAAGAACATGATACTTGAGATAAGCTGCCTTTTTTTTTTTCCTGATAAAAAGAATCTCCCTGGTATCTGCCTTCATTTATCCTTGCATTCTCCAAGTGTGTGCTTTTTACAATCTCTTTGTTACTGTAATGCTAGTTGATTGAAATTCTCAATTTGTAGGTATCCTTGAACATGTTTATTCGGGGGATGGGACTTGCACAAAACAATACATTTGTATGAGGCAATCCCATTACATCAGCCTTCATTATCATTTTTAAATTGTCTAACTGGGAGACTTGTCAGTGATGGCTGTAGTTCCCCTGCTCCCACAAAAGGGCCTCGATTGTTGTGTGCCAATCTTTGATACTACATCGGCCTTAGCTTTTCCACGATGTCTGAATTAGATGAGCATCCGATATGTCACAACTGCAGTTTTTCTCCACTAATACAATGGGATGTTTTGAGCACAGGAGCTGAGGTCTTTCTTCATACAAGCATGTGATACAGCTATTGGTTTTTTGTTTTGGTTTGGTTTGGTTTTTTCCCAAATGTAAGGTTTTTTTAAATTAAAATACTATCGGTATTATCTATTTCAAGCTCGTAAGTTTATGCACGTGACCCAGCTTACTGCACTGATCTTCTTCAAAGGAGGATGCAGAGTGTCTGAGTTAGTTTCATACTTTCCACAGCTGGATGATGTGTCTATCCATTCCCCTCTCTGCCACATCGCATGTCTTTAAACTTACCATGAGTCATTTTTCTTATGTGGAAACTAATTAACATCTTGGGAACAGATTGAGTGCATTGTCTTGATATTTTTTGAAGTAACCAGATGTTGTAATTACTGTGTCTACAGTTCTTTTTGCCTGTAGGTTGTCAGATAGCAACCCCCATCACTTTAATTAACAGCATAAAGTTCATTTAAATAGTAAAAGATGAGACAAATTTGTTCAGGAGTCTTTGAATGTAATAGGAAGTAAGGATTGTCCTGAAGGTAAAAACAAAACAAAAAAACCTTAATTCAAATCATTCATGCTGGAATACTTAATTCCTTTCCTTTTTAGTGCTATCATTCTGTATTTGAAATTCTCCTACTTTTAATTATATTCCTTTTGTTTAATTTTTATCGCGTACGTACCAGTACTCTATGTTGGTTTACTGCAAAATAGATCTCAATCTTCAATAATTACATTCCTGGTGAAACTTGTATTTATTGGTCCTTGTTCTCTGTACCACTGTCTACTCTGATTGGATCATTACTGCTGCCTCATTTCTTCTGATTTTTCCCCAGAAGCTGAACAAACTGGATTGTTATTAAGAAATAAGATAGCTCATTGTTAATTAATTTTTAGGTGACAAAAGGTAATAAGCGTTCTCTGAGATCTGGTTTAAAAAGATCCATATACAGAAGCAAAGGGAAGGAGAGTCAAAGCATCAAAACATGAAGATATTTTTAAGGTATCAGTTAAATCAGCTGGCTCTTCTCCTAGCCATTACTGGTCATTTTTTCATAGGCAGATTTACTTATGAACAGTGTCAGCTTGGCTGTATTTTAACTGGTCCTGTATACAATGTCCACCACAGTGCAACGCAGCACCTTTTGGATGAGAGGGACTTGTTATACCAGACTTTCATCAGAGGCTTTCTGAGATCCAAACACGTCGTGTCATGTTTTAATCATCAGTCTTGGCTATAGCATGTTCCAAACAGCTAAGACAGATTTTCTCATGAGAGGTATTAAAAAAAGATAAGGAAGAGAGAATTCAATGGAATGTGTCATCAGTTAAAATGCTAGACATATGCACAATGGAAGTGCTTGATTTGAGGATGGTACTCGCATCAAATTCAAAAAGAAGGTTGCAGTCTTGCTTCATGTAAATATGATGTTTAATTCATGACATTTGGTTACACCTTTTTTCCCTTGTCATAGTCTATTCAAAATACTTTTTTCTGTTTTCCATGTAAGTTTTTTTCACTTACTTGATAACGAATATCATAATCTTCTGTCCTAAGATTCAGCTCAGTAAGTTGTATGTTACACAGCTGCAACTGAAATAATAAAGTGAGAGAAAACTGCTATGTCTGCAAAATATATCTTGTTTGTTTGTTGGGGTTTTTTTCCTGCACTTTTACTGGTCATGGTGGACCACTAATAAATAAGAATAGCAGTATCAGTGACCTTTGAAGTCTATGTGAAATGTCTATTAGTGACAGGGGAACATAATAAAATGGATATTTCCAATAGAAAACCTTGTTTTACACCCTTCTCTCTGAAATCAGGGAAAAGTGTTACATTAATGCCACACAGGAAATAAAGAAAAAATGGATTAGCAAGTGGAACGAACCTTGGGAGCCATTAGAAGTCCAGGTGTCATTAACAAGACTAGGTATGTACCGGCCAAAGAAAAGAGAGACCCGTGTCTTGTTTTGTGTATTTGGTTGGTTGTTTTTCTGTATTTCGGGAACTTTTTAAATGAAGAAGCTAAAAACGTGTTTGTTCCCCTGGTATATTGTCCTTTTATGGACAGAATTTTTTTTGATGAGTAACGTCAGTCACTATGATGCACTGGCACTGTTAATAGAACAATGAACTGTGGGAAAGCTTGTGGTTCCAAAAGAAGTCTCCACCTTGGGGATCAGTCAACTAGAGGCTGTAAAAGGAAGATTTTCCTTTTTTTGTTATTGCTGATGAACTTGGTTAACACCAAAGGTTCCCAAACTGTGGTTACCAGACCATGTTAGCGGTCTGCAAATTAAACCACTAGACCACACAATGCTTAGGATGTCAGTTGCTAAGTTAGTTAAGATGTTAGCATGAGGTTTGAGGTACATTAATTGCTGACAGTGGACAAAACAACTTTTTTCTTCTTGTATATAGGGAAAAGAAGTGGGGCAGGGCAATCATGCAGTAGGAAATCATAGTCCGGGACAGAGTAGCCTGAGGAAGCAGCTAGAACTAAGAATCAACTGGGAACTGCAGAGAGGACCAGAAACCAGGGCTCAAGGTTGGGGAGATGGGAAACAAGTCCCAGATAGGTGCAGGTTTTTCAGGCAAAGGAAGAAATACTGTTCAGACAGGAATGCTGAAAGGAGATGAAGGCAAAGATCATAAACCGTTTGAGTGGGCTGTGTTGGCAAGATGCTTGTTGTCAGGTCTCAGTACTCTTGTACAAAGTGGGAATTACAGAGAAAAGGACCTTCATCCCAGCTGCAGTCTCATCTGTTGCTTACTCATGCTGAGTCATCACCTAGTTTGTATTACCTCCTGAGCTAACATGGGCTTAACAGTAATTGAAAGGCTGGATGGCTTTAATTTTACAATATCTTGTGATATCAGTAAGCAGAAACACAACTCTCTCCACAGAGCATTTTTATGAGGTTCAGTTTCATCAAAATTTTGATATTTTTCCATGAAAGAGGCAGGAGCTTTAGGTGCAGGATATGCCATCTGGAAAGAAGCCAGCTGGAGAACCTGAGTTTTGCCAAATCCAAGGCACTCTGACGTGCTTCAAAGGAGCTGAGCAGGGATGATGAGGGGCAAACGCGAGGTGTTTGAAATCTACCTCAGCTCTAAACGAGCTTCACAGGAATCTTTGTGTCTTTGTAAAGCAATTTTGACAAATTAGCAATCTCCAAACAAGAATAAGCAGCCCTCACTCCCTCAAACCACACATCAAATTTAAAAGCAATTCTAGATCCATGCATTTTCTTCTAGGCTGAAGTTGGTATCAGTCAAAATGCTGCTGGACTTAAATTCATTAGTGCCACTGCTGACAGCCAGTACTGACTGAAAACCCAAACTACTGTAATGCATTGCTGGAGTGTGTTATAAAGATGATGAGATTATTTATCTTCTGCTAAACTCTAACAATTTAGCTGAGTGCAATTTGATCAATTTGGATGGTGTCTCCCTCACAACCAAAACCCAATGCTTTTTATAAAACACAGTGTTCTGGGTGATAACTGCCCCTGTGTCTTATTCACAATATTGTATGTACTCCAGAGGTTGAGATGACTGTTTTGAACAAACAGGATAAAGATGCTGTTATCTAATATTCGTATTCTGAAGAGCAGGTGGGTGAATGAATGTCACTCTGGGAGCACATCTTATTTCTATGCTTGTAAAGCAGACGAATATGGAAAATCTTGTATTGCATTGCTTTTTCCTGTATTTCTTTCTTGAGTTGTAGCCTTCTCTTTTACTGTCAGATTATTTTCTTCAACGTTGACTTCAGTTCAGTGAATACATATATATATATATATGTACATAAGTATGAACTACAAAAAGATGTTTTATAAAGTAATTAGTATTTTTGATGATTTAGAAATTGAAAAATGACAAGTGATTGAGAAAACTAGACAGAACATAGTTCTTTGTTAGTCCATTATTCTTCTAAGAAAGCAGTAGCTAGAAATACTGTCTCACTGGGTTTTGCACATTTTAAATAGAGGTAAAATAAATGCCTTTTTTATTTTTTTAATTTCATGAACAGGCGAAGAAAACTGCTGTGAGCAGTAGTCAATCACAAGAACTAATTGATCTAAATGGCAACAGGGGAAGCAAGATTAACCATCGTGCTTTTTCTCACAACTATTTTTCTCTATCCTATGAGTTGCAGTGCAGCTAACAGTCACATTAACACAGATTTGAAATACGATTTCCACAGTTTTTAGAAAGCAACATGTAGGAACCGGAACATTCACTTTGAGTCTCTGAGTGTCCTGACTCTCCATCCATTCAGTATTATCTCTGTGACACCTGCCTGTGAATTGCCCCACCGCATCTCAATTGAACGTAAGATACATTCCTCCTTTTCCCAGTCTGAAGCTATCACTGTTGCTGCACAGTTGTAAAACAACTGTTTTGTTCCAGCTGAGAGGCAGCTGCTTGGAACGGTGGGTAAAGGGTTTGCTATACCAAGTTTGATTGCTCAATGTCTAGTGGGTTTAGGACAGAAGTCTCAAAAATGACAAGAAATGCTATGTGCTCTATCGAAACAGCGCAGACCTCCCTGTGAATGACTACCCTGCCACTGACCCAGTGGGCTCCGATGGACTGTAGTGTGGGTTACCAGGTGTCACGTACATTAAAATGGTGACCTTTTAGCCTATGGACCTCTGCCACCTGCCTCTATGCTCTGCTGTGCCTTTTCTGGGTTTTAAAATGGTCTGCAGATAAGTTAATGTACCTGTCGTCTTGCCCCCAGTGAGATTTGTGCCTAGTCTTTCGGCAGTCTCTCCAGTAATGCTGCTCACATTTTACGGTTTTGATTCCCTCGTATTGTAGATTTAGCTTTATTTTTCTGTAGATGCTCCCTGGAGCCAAAACAGAAGGAAGAGGAAATCTTTGCTGTAAAAGTCTTATATTTATGAGGCTTATGATGACAGCAAGGGGGAAGATCCCTAAAAAATAACTCCAGTTGTTTTTAAGCCTTTGTTCACATTTTAAAATTATCTGTGGAACACAGTTTTGCCTCTACAAAACAAACCAAAAAAATCTTGTGATGTTGTTATTAATAAAGCAGGTGGCTCATCTTTCAAAATCCCATTTTAGCCAGGCAGTGATTTTCAATGAAACCTGACATGTTCATTTCTGCCAGACTTAGCAGCCCCCAAGGCCTGTTGAAAGTCATCTGAAAAAAACCTTCTTAATAGATCAGTTTTCTTTGCTGAAGCTGTAGCATCTCTTGTATTTATAGAGATTTGGTTCTTTTACATCTGTATTAGTTGAGTAGCAAGCTAACTCTGGTGACATAGATTAACAAAGTAGGCTAGTTATACAACATTAAAGAATGATATATCCTGGAAACCATTTAGTGACCACCTTTATATATTGGCAACTATATTTTCATTTTTCCATTTATTGTAGAGAATTAATCCTTGGGAATCTATTGACATAATTGATGTCAGCTGGGGAATTGGAGCCAGCCTTGCAAATATGTTAACTATTACTGTAAACGATAGAGAGCACTGGGACAAATCCAGATCTAGTTTGAATCCATTGACTTCTCTGAGCTCATAGAGGATTTTGCATGTTAATCACATGAATTTTGTTCAAAAATGCCTCCCAGTCTCCTGGTTCATATTTTTTATTAGAAAAGACAGTCTGCTAGCTGCTCATTAAGATACTCTGCTTAACAGAGTGGATAAGCAGTCATACTTTTTGAACAAGTGTGGCTATTTACTTATAACTATGTGAGCAGAATAGTAATGAGTTAAGAAATTTTGATGAAAGACTTTGCTTCTGTGGTCTTGCTTCCGGCACAGAATGAGAAAATGATGTTTTTGGTTGAGCTCAGCTATGGTTTTTATCTCAAAAAAATAAGCATGGATCTTTCTTTGCTCTTACATCTCCACAGTCTCATTTTAGTGAGTTTAACTTTTCAAGAATTACACCAGCTCATGGCATACCCAGCTCCCTGTGGACTTTGAAACTTGTAGTGGCATCAAGCTTTACCCATCAAACAAGTTTCAATCATTTATCAGCAGTCTTGGCTAACCAGGCAGGTCCCAGTTGACTGGACGTTAGCAAATGTGATGCCCATCTACAAGAACGGCCAGAAGGGGGATCCAGGGAACAACAGGCCTGTCAGTCTGACCTCGGTGCCAGGGAAGGTTGTGGGGCATCACACGACATGTACAGGACAATGAAGGTGATCAGGCCCAGTCAGCATGGGATTATGAAAGGCAGGTCCTGCTTGACTAACCTGATCTCTTTCTATAACAAGGTGATCTGCTTAGTGGATGAGGGAAATGCTGTGAATGTTGTTTACCTGGACTTTAGTAAAGCCTTTGACACTGTTTCCCACGGCATTGTCTTGGAGAAACTGGTTGCTTATGGCTTGGATGGACGTACTTTTTGCTGGGTAAAAAACTGGCTGGATGGCCAAGCCGAAAGAGCTGTGGTGAATGGAGTTAAATCCAGTTGGTGTCCAGTGACAAGTGGTGTTCCCCAGGGCTCAGTATTGGGGCCAGTTCTGTTTAACATTTTCATCAATGATCTGGACAAAGGAATCGAATGCACTCTCAGTAAGTTTGCAAATGACAGCAATTCAGGCAGGAGTGTTGACCTCCCTGAGGGTAGGAAGGCTCTACAGAGGGATATGGACAGGCTGGATCAATGGGCAAGGCCATTTGCATGAGATTCAGTAAGGCCAAGTGCCAGGTCCTGCACTTGGGTCACAACAACCCCATGCAATGCTACAGGCCTGGGGAAGAGTGGCTGGAAAGCTTCCCAGCAGAAAAGGACCTGGAGGTGTTGGTCGACAGCCAGCTGAATACAAGCCAGCAGTGTGCCCAGGTGGCCAAGAAGGCCAACACCATCCTGGCTTGTGTCAGAAATAGCATTGCCAGCAGGACTAGGGAAGTGATTGTCCCCCTGTACTTGGCACTGGTAAGGCCCCACCTCGAATACTGTGTTCAGTTTTGGGCCCCTCACTACAAGAAAGACACTGAGGTGCTGGAGCATATCCAAAGATGAGCAACGAAGCTGGTGAAGGGTCTAGAGCACAAGTCGTATGACGAGTAGCTGAGGGAACGGGGGTTTAGTCTGGAGAAAAGGAGGCTGAGGGGAGACCTTATCACTCTCTACAACTACCTGAAAGGAGGTTGTAGCAAGATGGGTGTCAGTCTCTTTTCCCAAGTAACAAGTGACAGGAGAGGAAACGGCCTCAAGTCGCGCCACTGGAGGTTTAGATTGGAAATTAGGAAAAATTTCTTCACTGAAAGAAGTGAAGGTTGTCAGGCATTGGAACAGACTGTATAGGGAAGTGGTTAAGTTCCCATACCTGGAGGTATTTAAAAGATAGGTAGCTGTGGTGTTTAGGGACATGGTTTAGTAGTGGACTTGGCAGTGTTAGGTTAACAGCTGGACTCAATGATCTTAAAGGTCTTTTCCAGCTTAGATGATTCTATGATTTTAAGTTGGAACTTGCATCCTTCCTTTATGTGCTGCTCAATCAGAAGCTGTGTGGGATGAATACAGCACTGGTGTCAGCAGGGGGGCCTGAACTCTTCCCCTACATAATTTCCAGTTTGGGGGATATGGGCATTATTTGAATGGCTAAGAAAAGAGGCATCAAACACCTCCTTAGCTCTGTAGAGCGCGACAGCTCTGGCTCTCATGTTAGATGTGGCATCTGGGGTTCTCCTCAAACCCTTGGTACTGCCAAAGTGAGCCTTTTTATGTATCCTACATGGTGAGTGGGACCTGCCATTTGCTGAGGTTCTCCCAGTCAACCTGTTACTTACAAGAGATGCTTACTAAGCCATAGGATGAATATTGGTTGAACTTGTGAAAAGCTTCCTCAGTAGGAATTGGTCTCAATAAAAGCTGGTCAGGTGTTTGAAATGTCATATATTTTCCACAGAGAGCAAATAATGTTCTTTTTCAAGCTGTAAATTCTATGTCTCTGAGCTTTGCATAGTAAGAGAAGACTGAGATAAACTCCTGAGGGATCATGTCTAGGACTTTCCACTTACATGACTCATACGTTGCTTCATCAAGAATAGATCTAGAAAATTGCAAAGTTGCCTGTTATCTGAATTAAACGTCCTAAATGGATCAAATAGCACTGAAGGAGGTGGCATCTTCAGGTATATGAAGCAAAGCGAGAATGCAACATGAGGAGCTGGAAAGTAGAAAACGTCCGGAAAGCTATATTCTGAAGGAGAAATGAGACGGTGTCTCTTACTGCCTGCTTGAATTCACAAGTCAGTTCTGCATCCAATATACAGAAAAAAATCTTCAAAGCGTCACTGTTTCTGCATCTGGCTTCTGAAATGCCTTATTTTGTGTCTAAACTTGGGTACTCAGTGCAGTGTGCTTTGAGAATTTTCTTGCATATTTGTTAGAATAATCATCATAATGAGTTCAGTAACTGTCTTAATGTGGCTATCATTCTTCTCTGGCTTCAATAGGAAATTATAAATTAATTTGAGCTGATTTTTTTTATATATGTTAACATTGTATGAGAGGGCAGGGACACCTTCGACTAAACCAGGTTACTCAAAGCCCTACCCAGCCTGGCCTTGAACACTTCCAGGGATGGGGCATCCACAATTTCCCTGGGCAACATTGGTCCAGTGTCTCACCACCCTCACAGTAAAGAATTTCTTCCTGAGATCTAATCTAAATCTACCTTCTTTCCGTTTAAAACTGTTACCCCTCATCCTATCACTATATTCCCTGATAAAAAGCCCCTCCCCATCTTTCTTGTAGGCCCCCTTTAAGTACTGGAAGGCTACAAGAAGGTCTCCCTGGAGTCTTCTCTTCTCCAGGCTGAACAACCCCAACTCTCTCAGCCTGTCTTCACAGGAGAGGTGCTCCAGGCCTCTGATCATCTTTGTGGCTCTCCTATGGACCCACTCCAACAGGTCTACGTCCTTCTTGTGTGGAGACCCCAGAGCTGGACACAATACTCCAGGTGGGGTCTCATGAGAGCAGAGTAGACGGGCAGAATCACCTCCTTCAACCTGCTGGCCACGTTTCTTTTGGTGCAGCCCAGGATGTAGTTGGCCTCCTGGGCTGCAAGCACACATTGCCAGCTCATGTGGAGCCTCTCCTCAATCAACACCCCCAAGTCCTCCTCCTCAGATCTGCTCTCAATCCATTCTCCACCCAGCCTATATTTGTGCTTGGGATTGCCCTGACCCACGTGCAGGACCTTGCACTTGGCCTTGTTGAACGTCTTGAGGTTGACACAGGCCCACCTCTCAAGCCTGTCCAGGTCCCTCTGGATGGCATTCCTTCCCTCCAGCGTGGCAACTGCACCACATATTTTGGTGTCGTTGGCAAACTTGCTGAGGGTGCACTCAATCCCAACATTCATGTCGCCAACAAAGATGTTAAACAGCACTGACCCCTGACAAACGCTACTCATCACTGGTCTCCACTTGGACATTGAGTCATTGACTGTAACTCTTTGAGTGTGGTCATCCAATCAATTCCTTATCCACCAAGTGGTCCATCCATCAAATCCACGTCTTTCCATTTTAGAGACAAGGTTGTCATGCAGGACAGTGTCAAATGCTTTGTACAAGTCCAGGTAGATGACATCAGTTGCTCTCCCCTTATCCACCAACACTGTAACGCTGTCACAGAAGGCCACCAAATTTGTCAGGCACGATGTGCCCTTAGTGAAGCCATGTTGGCTGTCACCAATCACCTCCTTATTTTGCATGTGCCTTAACATAGTTTCCAGGAGGATCTGCTCCATGATCTTGCCAGGTACAGAGGTGAGACTAACCTGCCTGTAGTTCCCCAGCTCTTCCTTTTTTAAAAATGGGGGTTATGTTCCCCCTTTTCCAGTCAGCAGGAACTTCACCAGACCACCACGACTTCTCAAATATGATGGGTAGTGACTTAGTAACTTCATCCACCAGTTCCCTCAGGACCCACAGATGAATCTCATCAGGTCCCATGGACTTGTGCACCTTCAGGTTCCTTACGTCTCAAACCTGGTCCTCTCCTACAGGGGGTGGTTCCTTGTTCACCCAGTCCCTGCCTTTGTCTTCTGTGACTATGAATATGCATGTGAACTAGCAGAGTTCAACACTAGGCAACTTCGTTTTTTCATATTGTTTTATTTGTCTGTCTTGTTCTTTCATATTTTTTTTTTTAATTACATGTCAGCAATTTTGTAACATGACAGACTCTCCTCTTTCCTGTTGGTTTATATATAGTACTGAAAAATTTCCCATCTACAGAGCTATAAATTGTTAAAAAAAGCCCATTTCTACTAGGTGTGTATTTTAGGGTATTTTTAAGTATAGCAGAGTTACCCTCTTCTCAGCACTGGTGAAGCTACATCTCCTGTGCTGTGTCTAGCTCTGGGCTCCCCACTACAAGAGAGAGAGATGTAGCTGCTGGACAAAACCCAGCAAAGCATCACTAAGATGATGAGGGGACTGGAGCTTCTCTACTGTGAGGAAAGGCTGAGACAGGTGTGATAGTTCAGCCTGGAGAAGAGAAGGCTCAGGGACATCTTAGTGATGTACGGAAATACTTGAAGGTAGGGTGCAAAGAAGACAGAGCCAAGCCCTTTTCAGTGGTTCCCAGTGGCAGGACCAGAGGCAATGGGCACAAACTGCAACACAGGATATTCCCTTCGAATATCAGGAAACACTTTTTCACTGTGAGGGTGACAGACCACTGGCACAGGTTGCCCAGGGAGCTTATGGAGTCTCCATCCTTGGAGATACTCAAAAGCTGTCTGGACAGAGATCTGGGCTACCTGCTCTAGGTGGCCCTGCTTGAGCAGGGGGTTTGAGCGAGATGACCTCCATAGGTCCCTTCCAACCTCAACCATCCTCTAGTTCTGTGATTCTGTGAAATGCCAGACTTTATGATTTTAGGTCGAAATCCATGTGGAATTAAAGTGCTTTGCATTTCCATCTAAAGTCCTGAGCAGATGCTGGTTTGCACTTGCTGAAGTGCAGTGGAAACTACCGGACTCAACACAACAACATTTCTGTGTGTCTTTTGAAAAAAGAATTAACATCAACAACCTGTATACCAAGCTGTCAACATGGTTGCACTTGGGCATAGGAAAAAACCTGGTCTCGTCCACTTCCCTTGAGTCTGCCTCTTCTGTAGCCACTGCCTATCTGTTTATTTCTAAAAAGAAGGCTGTGAATGGGTAGCCTCATGCTTGACCTTCGCAATTCACAGGGCTTGATCAGTGATACCTGTCTTTGATAGAGGGATTTACTATGTCAGGCAGCTGGCTATGGAATAACTTCAGGTTATAGATGTCTTGATTCAGTCTCCTAAATATAGATAACTGGTGCCATTTGATATGCTTTGCAATGTCCCCTGTCCTCCAGCTGCTTGTCCCAGGAATGTGGACTCCCATTGGCCTTGACTCATCTCTGCCATCACTGTGCAGATGTCTTTGATAACAGATCTCTCAAATGGTGCTAGACGCTTGTGTCAGGAACTGAGCTGATGTAAATATCTCTTGTATCTCAGAAATACAGCCATGCTGACTTATTAGATAATAAGTATTAATATCACTGGAATGTTACAGTCTTCTGTTGTTTCTGTTACCCTCAGGGCATATATGTCTATGTGGTAGTAAATTCTGGATTTTTAAACAGCCTTCTTTATATCCTTGATGATAAATACAGGAGGATATTTCCTTTTTTTCTACTTTTCATGGAAATTAGTTTTGAGCACGATAAAGACATAGGATTCTTGGAGGCAGATGCAGATTTACTGGAAGGCGAAGAGGCTACAACCTTCCCTCTCTCAGGGTGCCATTTGATACAGCACACCTTAGCGTTTATCTGGGAGCTTCTTTGCAGCTCCCAAATCCAAACTGCAGTTGAATCCACAACTTTAGTTATGTTTAACTACCTGAGACCTTCTGATCCCGCAAGTGCTGTCAGACAGCTATGGCTTGCTATCTATTTATTTATTTATTTTGGTTTGCGGTAATTGCACAAGCAAATATAGTTCTTGTGTAAGGGCCTTTGCTTATTACAAGTCCTGCTTACTCACAGGAAGGTAATTTACTGCCTGCAGGGCAGGACTCGGGTATACCTGGGCTTCCTGGGTAGCTAAATGGATCATTCCATTCCAGTGCTCATTCACTTGCTGGCCTCTCTCCGACTGCTTGCGACAGCACTTATCCTGCAAATGCTTACTCATGTAAGTAATAATACTCTAATTAGAAAGTAAGTGGGGTTTGGAGACATTAGGATTTTTTTCAAGTGAGTAAGCACTTGCAGGGCAAAACCCAAGGGCACCAGAAATGATGATAATTTTCTGCATAGTACATTGTCTATTTTTATCTTGAAGTCTGGATCTTTACATAACTTTCTATTAAACTGTTTGAGATCTTCCCTTCCTAGACCAGTCAGGAAGCCCAATGGGCAGACAGTCTTATGCTTCAAAGCACTTTCTAATGACTCCCTTTTAAAATGAAATGAAACATTATCCTGAATTATAGCTGTGATCTGCTTCTAAGTTCCTTTTTAAGCACTAAATTATATCCTTCCAGTGACTGTGTCCTTTCTTCTGTCCCTCTGAATCTCACTTCAAGCTTATCAAATAACTGCTTTAACAGAAGTTGGCACTCAGGTTCATTACTTGTCCTTTTAAAATGAGATTGTTTACAAATGTCTTCCCAATACCTAACAACTTACATGAAAGTGTGCTTTTTCATCTGCAAGGATGAAGAGGGCAATGAAGTGTCCATGCAGGGGCAGCTTTCCCACAAAGACTGAAAGATAGTTGTCAAAGCAAAAAATGCATTAATTCGGTGAGCGGAGGACCATGAGCTACCCAGGCAGACATTAACTGGTATATGTATATGCTTGACTTGCTGCTGCTTCTATTACCACTCTTTTTAATAGTACTCTGATTGCCTTTAAAAACAAGTCCCTTGTAAGAATGCTTTCATATCTCAAACAGTTCTTGTGATTTTACTCTTCAGCTATTTTCTTCCTTCAACAGTTTAAAAAGACTGTTTAACTCAAACTCCAGAAACATTAAAGCAAAGGGTGATGTTCTGCCAAGCCATATGTTCTTAAATGGTGTATTTTATGCAGTTGATAATAAATACTTTAAGGCATAGTAGCTAAAAAAAAATTCCAACCTAATGTCAGGAAGCATACTTCCAGTGATTTCAGCACTTATATTAGGGATGAATTTAACTGTCTGTTTTCCCTCAGGACTAGGCATAGTGTTCAAACTGTGTAGCTTTCATTGACATAAGGTGTTGGGTTGGGATATAGAATAAAATTGCTTTTTTCTAGTCTACTCAAGTTAAGAATTAGTTCACTCTATTTCCAGCTTTATTGATTTGCAGAAGTATTAAAACAATGATATAAAATGTTCACTAGGTATAAATATCTTGCCTCATATTTGATCATTTTCCTACCTCAATAGCTTTTTAAAGACATTGTTCACCTGCAAACACTTCAATCCTCTTTTAGATGAATAAAAAACTTAAACCTCTAATACATGAGCTGTTCTGCATAAAAATACCAACTGTAGGCCATAAAATGTCTGTTCAGTTGAATCATAAATTGCAGTGCAAGAGTTAATCTCCAACTAAACAAAGCTTTTAGTCCTACCTACTTGGTGTGCCAGGGAAACATATATTATAGATTACCTCAGATAGTTAAAGTAGCCATATTTCCTTTATACTTGTAGAAATACACTGCACAGGAGTTGCTTATCTAAGGTTTGGTGAGAAAAGAATAGACGGAGTGCCAGGCTGAAGTTTGGGCTTAGTGTGCTGACACTCGCTTTTCTTCCATCTAGAAAGGCTTTTCTGGGAGCTCCTTCTGCTTTCTCTTTTCTTAGATGTGAAACAAAAATTATTTCAATGTTGGCGAGTCCTAAATTGTTTAAAATTTTCTTTTGCTTTTAATCCTTCATTGCACATCTGTAATTCCTCTCTCCCCTACCCAGATTGTATTCTATCCTGTGCTCCAAGGTGTGAGGTGATGACATGGGGGTAAAGCGCTCACCCTTACAGCTTAAATATGGTTTTCACATTACTTGAAAATTGTCAAATTGGAATTACAATAAAAATCTACTTATGCCAGGAAGCTATAATCTCCTCATAGTAGTCAGTAGTCAGAACTGAGAAGGCATCATGGCATCTTTCTGACTTTGTTTTTGGTCTTCAGATAACCAGAAATTTCTATGTGAATTGTAACCTTTAAGAAAAGGTTTTTAAATCCTTGTAAAGCTTAAGATTTTTAATTTCCATTCTTCCTGAACAATGTCAACATGAAGCAAGGAAGATGCAGAGAAATGGCTATTACTGGAATTTTGCTCTTTAAAAGAATGCTGTATTGAATAGAGTAATGTGTTAAAATGTCATAAGCAGACAAACCTAAGTCATTGATCAAAGGGTACATATTAATGAGTGGAAAAGAATTTACAACATACCTGTCATTTTAACAGCATAAAAGAATTTTCAGGAACATGAAATCCTTAAGTGATTTCTCTTTAAAAAAAAAAATCTATTTTTTTCCCCAGATTCTTAAAAAAGAGATAGATTGTAAACATGCTACACAATTACTAATGAATCATCAAATGTTAAGCTTTGATCATCCTCCTATGACTATATAATGTTTTGGTTTCTTGTCTCATTACCGAATGTACTTCCATGTGTTAATCTATGCCAAGTCATTTCATGATGCCATGGATTTTAATGGTGGAATTTTGATAGGTTTTCGAGAAGCAGAGATTGGCCTCAATATTACAGCTGTATCTTTATTCTTCTCTAATGCCTATTGAGGGATCCTTAGAAAATTGTTTTGGTCTGATTTTATCACCGGTGTAGAAATGAACAAGATATTAAGGAAATAGACTACTGGTATCTATGGACAGAAAGTACCTAAAGAGGAGCTAAGAATTATAAACATTGCTAGCTGCTACTATAGCTAACTACGACTTCCTTAACTAATCAAAAGCACCAGTGAATTCTGACACCATTTTGACATATTTAAATAATGCCTTCATTTGGTTTTATCCTCTGAACAATGAAATACAGAGAGTTTTTCCCAAAGTCATGCAGTTTCTTAAATCCCCGGAACTATAAACCTATCTGTGCTCCCTGTGTGACTCCAAAATCACACTGCTTGGAGTGAGAGGGGTTGAGAAAAGAAGTTGTGTTATAAAAGAGACCAGAAAAGGTTTAGAAAGAAAAATAAATACAGAAAAATTAAGTAAAAATGAGTTGTATTAACACTCACAGATAGCAAAATTTTTAAGAGTAAGAAAAGAATTCTGAAAAATGTCACTTGTAATCAGTGCCAACAATATCCATCCAGGAAGAAGGAGAGACAGTAATTACTTGGCTTGAGTTTTGCAGGTGTAAGAAATACAATCTTGGTGCTCACTTGGTAAGTGGCAAAAATCCTATTCACATTGATAGGGTCGACATTTCGCTCAATGTCTTTCTGATGCAAGCCTGGTATAAAAAAATCAACCAACTCACGCTGCACCCAGTAGGAGTTTTGCCACTGACTTCCCTGGCAACAGTGCGGGACCTTTTGCCTTTGGGCCATGAGGCTGAAATCAATGCGATTTCTGCTTCAAATTAGGTCATGTATTCCAAACCCAGTCCTGCAGCGGATTTTCTCTTTCATAGCCTTTTTTTTTTGTTTTGTTATGACTACATCAGGGTCAGATCCATAATCTGGCACAGAAGTGGAACAATCAGTTTTCAGTGTACACATTAAGGTGTGCATGGATGCTATGTTGTGTTACAGATTCGATCAATCTGCGCTCAATTTGGCTGTGATGTCATTTCCTTTGGTCTCAGTGAAACAAAAATAGAGATAAATCTGGCCCACTTTTTTTGTATCAGAGCACAAATAAGATTTTGAAAATTAAAAAAAAAAGAACATTTATTTGATGCTGCTTTTCAAACTTTCTTCGAAAAGGTTTTAACAAATGCATACTAGTAATCTGTAGCCAAAATTGGTGTTAACAAAGTTGAACATCTTGTTTGTTGTCTTAAATATTGAAATAAAAATGCTAGAAGATAGTGACCATCTTGTAATAACGTGTAATTTGTCTGAGCCTATCGGTCTTGTTTAGAAGTGAAAACTTTGATGTAATAGAACTTCTTTTCAAAGGAAAATATAGCCTAAAGGCTATACATCACACTTCATTTCAAAAGCCCTAGGAGAACTTACAAATTATGCTCATTTTTTTAGAATGTATCAATGGAAAAATACTAAAAGGTTGGAAGGTAAGAGAAATGTCAGCCTTTCTAGTTCTTATTCTTCTATGTGTGTGTATGTGTACACACAGACTCTGTGGTGTCCAACAGCATATTCTTGTGTAATGGAAATTCTATATATATTCCTTTGTGTAGTTGCAAGTTGAGCATTCTTTAGAAAAAAACATAGCATTTTAGCATTTCTACTTTACTTTCAGTGCAATAATTGTCATTGCCATGTTATTTGAAGATACATAGTATGCATTATCTAGTATATAAGTGGTGTATACTTTGGCATTGTATGTTAAAAGGATAATATTTAGTTCAATATGATAATTATGGGGAAGAAAAACCACCCCAGGGAACAGTAAACATCTAACTTGCAAATGAAGACCCACTGGGAAAAGATAGACTAGATTCGGATTTTCACACAAAACTTTTTAAAAATTGTTTATTACATTTATTTAATTTGATTAGTTTATTTATTTTAATTAAACAGGCAGTGCTAGTAGATTGTTCTACATTAGCAAGTGTAATTTTCATTTTTCTCTCCCTACTCAACCCATGTTGTTCTGGTCCTGTGTTTAGTACTGCCTGTATATGACTGCTTTCACTTTTATTTTACAAGCAGTGGGAGAACAGATTAAATTATCTCTGTAAGGATATGTCATCTCCGAGCACTGGAGCCTGGTGCAGATCTCCTTGAGTCGATGTGGATTTGAATAGATAAAGATGTACAGTGCAGCATTTTACCAGCATACTTACTGGCACAAAAGCCGTTTGCACAGCACTGCTGTACCACTTCCAGCCTTCATCCAGCCTCATGTGCTGCTCGGCTGGGTCTCACATTCCTTACTGCTGCTGGATAGTGTATGTGGAGCCAGCTCAGCTCAGCTATAGCTCATCTACCTACACAGAATATATGTAAAAAGTAGGAAGCTACCAAAGCCATGTAAAATCTTGTTTTCTGTTGAACGAAGCCATCTCCAATATATATGTTCCATATTCTACAGCAAAGTCATCTTTGCAGAAGAACACCTGTACTAACTTCTCTGTGCAGTATAATATATTTAAAACCACATTTATGTACATAAACCTATAAACACTTTAAATCAGAGAGATTGCTCTAAATCTAGTCATAAAAAGATTCTCTGTCTCTACCAGTGTATCATAGCAGAGGTTTCTCTTTGCTGAAAGATGTGTTTTGGCTTGAAGAGAATGGCAAAGAGCGGAGTTAGCTGAGTCAAGGCTCACTGGAACTGCCTTGTCAACAGAAGCATTAATGTATAGCCTTATTTAAGCCAAGGTTGGTTACCCGTTTCAGGAATATTCCAAAAGAGCTGAGTAAATTGTTGTTTGGATGGATGTGTCTGTACTTGCTGCTCAGCTACGCAAATGTTCTTGACGTGGTACCCACTGAGGAGTTTGGATGGAAATCTCACAACTTATAGGTGAGGGTTTCTTGAAGGCCCGATGAGGAAAAGACCTTCCCTGGGATCTCGGTCAAAACACACTCCTAGGTGACTCAGTATTAAGCCCATGCAAAAATGACTGGTATTGGTGAAGTAAGGGAAGTGACCCAGGCCACGCTTAGACTGCAGAAAGTGAACAGTACATACGAAAGGGAATCCCAATTACTAGGCAAAAGGCACACAGAGCTCCACGTTGGGTCACAGAACAGTGCATTAAGCTATATACACTGTGGAAAACCATACAAGGCAAGATAAAGGCTAGCATAAGGAAAAGGACAGAGGTATTGCAATGGATAACATCACTGTGCAGGAATTTTAAAGATTTGCTTGACACACATCACGAACCAAGAGGATGGCAAAATCCCTAGCTCTGGGGCATAATCTCCAGGAAGAATGGTTAATATTGAAATTTATGTTTGGACTAATCACCTGAAGGCAAAAGGTGCACGTCAGCTTTGCAACCAAAAAGTTATGTGAGAAGCACCGTGTGAAAGTAGCCTCAGTTCCACTTTGCAATGAATGTGTGTGCTTCACTGGAATAAAAGGGTACGTGATTTCTGAAAATGAGGAAAAGTAGAGGGGAATGAATAAATTATTAATTTTACCTAGGTTCCTTCACCTGCTGTCTGAGAAAGCTACTGCAGGAATCCCAACTGCATGCAAAGTAGCAAAAGACTTTGGGAATTGAAAGGGCTGGTAAAAGTCTGCAGTTGTGAGGTACTGGACAATACAGAAAATGTGCACTCCTGTGTGACTTTTGCATATTCCACATAAATGTATATATTGCAAGGACACTACTTTAGATAGGTCTTGACTGTGTGTGGACACGGCAGAATGCAGCAGCAGAACATATTTGTACCATGCAACTGAAAAGATGAAGCATTCATTTATTCGGCTAAGATGGGAGTTCCTTCCGTAGTGATCTCCAAGGATAACAGTTTTGCCACTGACATTATGGCATCCTATCAATAGACACGAGATGATGAGGGAAAACTTTCATTTTCTTAGAGGAAGCTGCAGGAATTGGTATTTCCCTGGCTGGAAAGTGTACAGTTAATGACAGGTTGGGTCTAAGACAAGTGCAGTAAAAAAGCCTTATATGCCCAAGGGAAATTTATGGGGAAATGTGTTAATGTAGTAATGAGATTCGTCTGTAGTTGACATATCAAAGATAAATGTCAACTTATCTATTTGTTAATGGGTCTATTAAAAGCTTTGTTTATACTTTCTGTCTATTTTTTTTTCTCAAGCACTTACACACAGATGGATTGTGCAAACAAATACTTCATTAAACATAGGACTTGGAGCCAAGTGAACACTTTTGAGTCCAGAATCATGTCAATTAACCCAATTTAATTGCTTTCTTGATCCAGCCCCCCTTTTTTAACATTTCTTTTCAGGTTTTTGAATAAGACCAGAGGGGCACTGAGTAATTCTTTATGACTGAATGACTCTATACATCCTGTTTTATTAATAAAAATACAATCTGTGCTCTCAAAATGGCACACTACCATGGAACATAAAAACAACACAAACACCAAAATCCAAAAAGCTTAGTTAGAATGAGTCACTGAGGCAAAATTGGCAGGAATAGCCTAAGATTCCCAAGCTCAAGTGAGATGGTGAGGGGAGAAGAATCCTATTTAAATATGACAACCATTTTGTTTGAAATGATTCCTGAGATGCATTTTTCCTACTGCTAAACAGCTACCTGGTCTGTATCAATAGTTCAAAGAAATTTGGCTTTGAGTTGAACTAATGATTCATTTTGTGTCTAGTTGCAACATACACACCTAGGTTTGCTACTTGAACGTAAAAAATGTTTTAATTGGAGAGAGTTCAAGAGTATATAATACAAACCTGAGTTTTATCTACAGCTAGTTATATAACACAGAAAGCACTATTTTGCAAATAAATATAACATGCACAATGCAAATTATTAGCTTGATTTTTTGGGAAAACAAAAATTTACTTTCTTAGACCAGGAACCAAATCTTCTAAAAACTGACAGCAATTGGGTCTTTTGTTATTTCCTAATGACTAAGAATAACAGTATGAGTTTTCAATTTGCTCTTGTATGATCTTTTCAATGAAGGAAAGACCAAACAATTTAAAAGATGCATTTAATCCTAGATTTTTGACAGCTGTATCACTGGCATGTGGTCAAATGTAGGACTGCTGAATGAAATTCTGTACAATAATTTCACAAGTTACAAGCTAGTAAAATTTTATATGTCGAAACCTAAAATTGTAATGTTTTCTCTTCTATTATCTCACTGGTATACATCTCATTACCTTAGGCAGGTATATGTGATATTTCTAAGTAATTAGATGAAGGATTTTTGCTATGCATGTTTTCTGGCATGGGGTAGAGGATTGATCATGTGATGCCATATGCCTTTGCAAATGGATAACTGATTTTTTTTCTCCCTGGGGTGAAAAAAAAAAGCCACACTTTAAATAATAGTTAGTGAATATCAGTTACTGAACCTATAAAAATGTTAGGACTACAAGCATTTTTATCTGTCCTCTCGGTTGTTCAAATGCTGCCAAATAACAAAGAGGATTTTTAATAATAAGAACTTAAATGTGAAGTTGTTTCTATGTCAACACATAGTGATTTATTTAATTTCAACTTTTCAGACCCTCAACAGTTTCCTACATATCCATGTCATTTGAGCAATTCCAATACCTGTGAAAATCCAGAATTTGCCATTAAGCAAACAGAATTCTCCTCTGCTGAAAAAACCATGTGATTGAGCACAATGTCTTCAATGTATCTCTCCAAAGAAATGTTTAATTGTTTGGTCCATCTGAACAGTATTAAAATAATAACTTAAAGAAACATAAACTCTCATTTGGTTTTCTCATCATACTCAGTGAAGTTAGCGGGACTATATGCGTACTTAAGCATATACTCTAGAGCTTTCTTTATAGGTTGTAGGTCAAAATGGCAGGGGGATAATATTTAATCAAGGAAGCAAGTTTTAGTTCAAACTTCCACTGCCTTGTTATGTCTAATAGTGAAGGAAATTATTTAAAAACTGCTGGCACTAAGTTTGTATTCAGCATGATTTCAAAACCACAGAACAGTCTATTAAATTTTTCTGGCGTGTGAAACTTGGAACATGAAAAGTTAAGGGACTGTTCCCGCAAATCCCTTGCTTGCAAGAATAAGTACTTACAGGGCTGAGCTGAAAATCCTGAAGTTCTTTCTGAGTTTTCACTGGAAGCCAGGCAAAATCAAGGACTTAGTGTGCAGACACCCAGCTTGGCACCTGGCTCATACCTAAGCTCAGTCAGGATCCAGATCCAGTCAGTATCTCTGCGTAAAACCCCCTGAGAAAAACAGTTTAGCAGGAACTATTAGGAGCATGCCTAGGGAGCAACAAAGAGGTGGCTGCCCCACAAATGTAGCTTGGGCCACTATTTTAAATTTAATTTCAAATTAAAATATGGCTGAAAAAAGGAGATCTCCCTTTGAGTTGATAGCTTAGTGGTTGGAATACTTATTTAGAAAGCAACAAATTCTGGTTCAAGTCCCTTTTCTGCCATTTCAGAATTAAATCTATATCTCTTTTAAGAGTGGACATTAGCCATTGGCCCCATAGACTCTTCCAAGGAAGGAGCATGTTTTCAGTGTTTCAGCTGATTGTGGGTCATAATTATCATAAAATATATAAATTCTTTCATAATAAATAAATGACATACTTATGTTATAAAAGAAATGACAGACAGCATCACTTCATTAGGAAGATCTCTGGGAATTTTTACTTCTACTCCCTGGATTATTTCTGTATTTTCCTTTTAGCAGTCTCTAAATAGCTTTGTGAACTGCCAGTTTTCTAATTCTCTATAGAGTTTCCTTTAAATCCACCTCTAAGGCAGGTCTTTCCATAGACACATAGGACAACATTACTTATTCTCTTTTGGGAGTGGAATACTTATAATTTAGATGTTGTATTTCCTAATTTTAGGTGATTGTGCTATGTGTTAGATATGTGCTAGGTATTAGATTTCATCTTTTGTCTTTACTGAGGCAAATTTCCCATTGACAGACGCAGGAATAGAAATTAAGTAAGGTAAGCTGAGCTTTCATGCAAACGAATTTCTCTTACTTTGATATTTTGATATAGAGAATATTAACCTACTCCAAAGCATGGGAACACTACCTAATATTTCATGTGCCTTGGGTTTATCATATTCTTAATAGGCTCTTTACAGTTATTGTACCTAAATTTGCAACCACATGTGATTTAGAAAATACAATTACAGTATACATGGTAGGAAAGTTCTATTCTCTGAAACGTCATTAAATTTAATTCCAGTGTTTGTAGATCAATTTGGTGAACTTCCATCTTATCAGAATAAATAACACTTCTAGCTATGCATTATTCAACATCTGCTTATGCACAATCCTGCAGTTCACACAGGAAGATTTCCTAAAATCAGTATCATCATTAAAGATGAAAATTTTACAGAGTCAGACCGGTATTTTTGAGACTTTCATCTAATGTTGACCTAAACGCAGTATTGTATTATATTACCCAAAACATTTTTGAAAATTCTGGGTAAAGTCCAAAGCCCTTTGAATTCAATTGACTTTATCAGGTGCAGGTTCACTTATCTTCTTTTTTTCTGTTGCAAATTAGGTAACTGCAGAGCAAAATATGATACCTTTTAGAAAATGTTGCCTGCTGTGTGAATGAATACTTAATATTTCTGGTTAAGTATGAGTAGAAGGACTGACTGCAGTGCCAGATGCACCTAGGTCTAAGAGGGTGTTGCATTGCTCTGTTGAACTGCTGTGGCTTTTAATATTCAGGCTTTTTGTCTCTAGTCTCTTGCAGCAGTGCTGTACAGAGTGATTCTAGAAGTGAAGAGGGACTTTAGGCATGTAGACTTGAACTATCAATATTTATTTTGGGTTTTGTGTGCAGCTGTGTTCAAATTGGTATTGAGTTTGGGTTCTGAAAAAAAATTTATAGTGTTCAGGAATAAAGCCAAGTGTATGCACTTTATGTCTTTGGTTTTGGCAAACCTAGATTTTTATTCCTGTGCTGTGTTTTGAAAACTAGAGTGACCTAGAATTATCTTTTCTGCCATTAAACCAAACTCATGCCACAGGTGTCCCATAGGATAAAAATGCCATGTTAAGAACAACTGTCTTATAATTTTTAACTCTCTGAATATTGGTAGGAATCATTGCTTGCTTTATACTAGCATGGGCCAATGGAGATGAACTACCAACTATTTAAGAAACAAGTAAGTTACACATGATGTATATAACTCTGCATCTATATACAGAATGTCTCTGAGAGGTATGGGGTTTTGAAATCCTGAAAGATCCAATGTATTCACGCTGAAAAATATGAGATGGAAATAGAAATAGGACAGACAGATTTGGAGCAGTTATAGGTGTGTAGTGCCTTTTGGTTTTACTGTAGCTAGACAGAAAAAAATAGAAAGACATGCATTGTTATTAACAACTCTATTTGTGGTTTGTCGGTTTTTAAGTCAGGTGGTTCCATGGTGTGTATCTGATACATGTCATGCATTTCCATATCCCTTACTGCTGCTGCTATTGAAGCCCAATGTGAAAACGTGTACTGGCAACTCAAGAGGTGTCAAACATTAAATTGTATTTTTATCTCTAGTCTATAGGAAAGACAGAGGCTGGTTGTGACAAGCTGAAGCAACCCTGGAGAGGAATGCTTCTTTCCTGTGGTCAGCAGCACGGCACTGGCTTCTGGGAGCGGTGTGTTACACAGCTCAGCTGTGTGTTGGGTAAAATAGAAGCTGCTTCTTGTCTCCTGTCCTCGTTTCCTACACAGGGCACAAATGCTGTTTTATTTTTCTCTGTTCATCCAGTACTGTGGAAATGTTTATTTTGACCAAGACTGAAAGATCACATAGGTGAGGCCAAAATGTATCCATCAGAACTGTGCCTGGTGGTAAAGCCCCCGCTGCTGCCGATGCAGCGGTGAAGAAGTGCTGACAACAACCCCCATCTCGCATTTCACATAGTTCTGGTCTCTGCCAGCTGTGAGATGTGCCAATCAACTAGACAGCACATGACCTGACATGCATCATAATTGTGAACATTACCAGCATCTGCTGCTCACTGCAGGATGAGATTTTTTTTCTGGAGTGTGTATGAAAAGAAAAATTTTCACAGGGAAAAGGGACACATTGGGTAGCCTCTCGCTGATGGTCTAAATGTCGCCCTTCATGTTCACCACTGAACCCTTTCCTCTGCAGGCCAAAAGAGTAAAATTGCAAAAACTCTATTATTCAGGACAAATGGGTTTCAAAGAGATTAAGTAGCGTGTGCCATTGCGTTGTGATAGTTCTCTTCGTAGCACATCAAAGAAGGAGGAAGCAGTGAGACAGAGATGTCACGCAGTAATATTGCAATAACCTAGGAACCCGTCAGCATGTTCTGTTAGACGGTCATGTCACCAGTGTCAATGTCCTGGAATTCAGCTACTGAATGTGACGGGGCTGTCCCCTCAACTCTGAATGATCCCTGAACACTGCATGGGTCCAAAATTAAAAGGAACAGAGAATAAACCCTGAACTGAAATGGTTCCGTTATGGGCCAGTGAAAGCACTAAAGAAACTTGAGGAAGGATGAAGGCAAATGGAAATTTGAAAAAATGTTGTTATATGGTGACTAGTGGGGAACCAGCCAAAGGAAAAAGAACTAATGCTGGTGATCAGGGATCTCCTGTACAACTAATTCCAAAGGAATTTCCTTATTTTGGTTCCATGCTCTTCATTAGTGTTACATAGGAGCCCACAGAATGTTTTCTTAAAGTTATATTGGAGTGGTGGTTAGATACCTATTTATACTTACTTTAAATATTAATGTAGCTGGTCTTTCAATAATTAGGTGGTTATGGATGTGGAGGGAAACACAGACCAAATTATGTAATTTTGAGACGTGTTTAATAATTGCAAATCTGTCTTACTCCATGTGGCTTCACGCTAGGGTATTCTTTTTACCAAAACCACCTAAAGCAACAGTTTTTGACTAAAAGCCAGGGAAAAGTCGTATAATGTAGTTGTAGTGGATTTAATGGGTGATTAGACCTCCATAACTGTATGAGTTTAGTTACTCGGTAAGGATGTAGCACAGCCTGTGTTTGTCGGGCTTTTAGCCACCACAGTTAGGGCCCAATCCCAGATGCCATATTCAAGCATAACTCCAGTGGAATAGAGCGTGAAACCCTGTATTACGGTCACAGAAACAAAGAACAAACAAACCTTTTGCAGTCGCTAGTACCATAATACCTGCGTGAGGTTTTCTGCAAGCTCCTGCGACCCACTGTATGCCGGAGGGATGCTACAGATGCGGTGGCTGTTGGCTGGGAGATGCACAGCCAGGAGAGGTAATGTTTCATGCAGTATGTTCCTTTTGCAGCCCCTGGCAATAGGTTTTCTGCAGTTTCCTACAGAGCTGCAAATAGAAACTAAGGCTGTGTCTGACTCACTGAACCTTTAAGAAGGTGACAGGTGAAAAAGAGCTAGCCCTTTTTCTTTTTTTTTTTTTTTTTTTTTTGCAAAGTGAGTTCCCGCTGCAGGGCAATGGCTTCATTCTAGTTAGGATACAAAATGTACATTTCTGCTTACATCTGTGAGGACTGAATTCTTAGTCCAGATTCTATCGTCAGTTATGTTATGTTAAACTGACTTAAATTTATATTACTACTACTTCAAAAAAATAAAGCACAGCAAATATGTTTCTGACACAGTGACAGGGAAACATATTTATAACAGGGACCAAGTAGAACACAGAGAAAGACTGATAACCAACATAACAAATGAAGTAGGAGTTGCAGATCACACAAAATATGTGTCAAAAATGAAGAAATGGGAATTTTCTCTCCAACGGCTAAATTTGTTTGCTAAGGAATTCAGAAAATACAGGGAAAACCTATTTTATTTTGAAAAGAAGTAGAAAGGAAGATCTCTCTAAACTTTCTTACCAGAGCTATTTCTTTCCTAAATTCTGTGACTGGAGTAATTATAAGCTGAATTTAGCCCTTTATGACCGACCTCCTAATTCTTCTCTCAAAGATCCCTTTTGCTCTGCATTTATCTAAAATCCCATTCCTCAGAGTATCCAGAGCAGAAGCATTAGTAACTATCTGAGACCAATGTGCCCTCTTGGGATCCTGTCACTTGCACATCTGTCTTTTGATCGAGCTCTTGAGCAGCATCCCCATTTCATTAGCTAATATAAGGGACCAAGAGGCACCCCTGCAATAACTCCATAGCTTTGAAAGCAGAAATGTCCTTGACATAAGTGTTGTACTTCGGCCACCAAAAACTTGCCTGACCTGAAAAAGCAGTAAATACTCAGGAGGTTTTTTTATACTTATTTTTTTACAAGCATATTTCATTCAGAAACCTCCCAGTTTGTTTGTGAGCTACTAAATGGTGGTGCCTGGAAATACGTGCTTGTATCTCTCAGAATGTTTGGTCACTGGGTTACTGATGTAGTTGTACATTCAGTTTCCTCAGCCTGCTCTAAGTAACAGTGAAATATTGAAATATCTTGAACTTCAATACTACGATAAGTGAGCCTGAGATTACAAATCTTGTAGTTGTTCAGTGTATTGGATGAAAAGATAAAAAAGTGCAGACAGCTGTCCCACAACAATATCTCAGAGACGGGATTGTGATTCAAGTAGCTCCCTCTGATCAGATTTGAGTAAAAGTTTGAGTAAAATGGACTTTTGGCAGGACATTCAACATGTAATAGGATCAATTCAGATTTGAGCTTCCAGGTCAAAGCTGTATCCTCTGGGGTTTCTGCATCTCCATACTTATCCCCACTTTGCATGAAATGGGAATTCTGCCTGACTGTGCATCTACCCAGCACCCCTGACTCTTTGGGTGGCCCCTCAATTGCTTTTTACAGTCAACTGGATCAAACCCTGTGGGGCATGAAAAGGGCACTGTTTATGAATTGTATCTTCTGTCCTACCCGTTGGAAATGCATCCCTACACTTCCACTTGCTGGAAAACAAGTTTTCTGCTGTTAGGCACAGTAACTGCAGGAACAAAGGTGCACTGAGAGAAACACAGGCAAGGGCACAGAGGACAGAAATGTTGCTTGACATTGTTTCATAGTTACCTACTCTTTTTCCCTAGTTTCTAAGAGTCGGAGAAACAATATAACACTTAAAAGAAAGATTCTGGGGAGCAAAGTATACGTTGAATTTTGGGAATACGTAACTTGAAAATTAAACTTTGTAGATACAAAGATAAGTCACTATTTCTGCTTTATTCAAAATAAAATTATCCTCCCCCTCTACTCTGCCCTGGTGAGGCCGCACCTGGAGTCCTGTGTCCAGTTCTGGGCTCCCCAGTTCAAGAAGGACAGGGAACTGCTGGAGACGGTACAGCAAAGGGCTACAAAGATGGTTAGGGGGGGCTGGAACACCTTCCTTATGAGGAAAGGCTGAGGGACTTGGGTGTTTTTAGTCTGGAGAAGAGAAGGCTCAGAGGGGATCTCATCAATGCTTATAAATACTTAAAGGGAGGGTGCCAGGAGGATGGCACCAGTCTTTTTTCAGTGGTGCCCAGTGATAGGACAAGATGTAATGGGCACAAACTTGACCATAGGAAGTTCCATCTAAACATGAGGAAGAACTTTGCTTTGAGGGTGGCAGAGCCCTGGAACAGGGTGCCCAGAGAGGTGGTGGAGTCTCTGACTCTGGAGACACTCAAAACCCACCTGGATGCCATCCTGTGCAACCTGCTCTAGGTGTCCCTGCTCTGGCAGGGGCGGCTGGACTAAATGATCTCCAGAGGTCACTTCCAACCCCCACCATTCTGTGATTCTGTGATAGCGGCTCTCTTTTTTGTCAGACTTCTGGTACTAAGATCTGACTGCATTGCACGTTGCTTTTCATGATGAATATCTATATACCCAGCTCCCTGAAACAGTTCTGAGCACAGGAAGCAAAGAATATGACTTGTTTAAGGTTGGCCTTGAAGTTTTCCTCAAACAGCCTCGGCCAGCAGTGCTCTCATGATTTTGAGCTGGTGGGGATCCCCACTGCCCACCGTGCAGGTGCTGTATCTTTGCTGAACTTGGTGCCAGCACGTGCCCAGCTGCTCCTAGCACCTGAAAGAGGACTCAGAAAGATTATACTGAGGATTCTAAAGCTGTGGTGGGGGTTTGCCAAGGCAAGAGCCACCACAGCCTAACTCCTGCCTTGTGCCTTGTCTTGTAGCTGGTAGCAAAGCCACCCTGTTGTTTTCCCAATTCCCCCGGCACCAGCAAGCCTAGGAGGAGCGTACACAGACCGACCCAAAGCAATGCGTGAGTACAGCTGTGAAAGAGCAAGCTGGGCTACAGGTGCCAGTTTAGCTGCTTTATCACAGCTTTGCACCTGCACAAAGCAGAGGAGGGCAGCTGCAGGCAGGTAAGTTAGCCCAGAAAAAAGGTGCTTGTGGCTTTTGTCTGGTTTGTACAAAATCACTTGCATATTTACATAATGCATTATAACCTGAAGGCGTCTTCTAGAGAGGCACAGATTCCCATGTGAAGTGGTGCTCTGCAAGGAATCAGTGTCATTTTGTGAACTACTTTTCTGCTCCATCTAGCTTTCCTCTGTTTGGCCAGGTTAGGAGAAGGCAGATATCTTCAGTACTAAAAGACAGTAAGAGAAAATTATTGTCAATGGTAAATTACAAGGATGTTGCCAGCAGGTTTTGAACTGGAAGGTGAGAAGGGGCAGAACTGCCTTGGGGCTTCTAGATTAGAGCTGGATTCCTACCATGGACTGAGCTCAAGCTTTACAAATTTGAGGTCATGTCCTCAGATGGACTGACAAGGCAGAAGGTACTGTGTATTCCCTTTTCCAAAGGAAGCAAGTATAATAATCTCAGCCCTGAGAAATGGTACTATTGGAAATTCTTCCATATTATTCTTAGGTAAAAGAACAGATGCCTAAGCAAAAAAAGTAAGTATGGCAATGCTCCTATTTGTGAAAGTCTGAATAAGTCAGTTTAGTATAAGCAAAATTTAGAACACGTATTCATATCCCCAGTCTGTTTAATGCGTCTATGAAAAGAAACGTTAAACAGAGAGATATGACATCCAAATACTCCTTTGTTAGTGGAAAAACAGCCCCAAGTTAATACATGAAAACAGTTGTACATCTTCAACATTAAATGAGCAGGAAATGTAAATAAGAATAAATAAAAATTAGCTTGCAACTTCTAGCGCTACACTAACGGAACGACAGTATGATACATAGAGGTACCATATAACATTTCAGTATTATCATTTTATGATATGTCTACCTTTTCTTTTCAACAGAGGCTGCTCATATTCTCTACTACACCTTTTGTCGGCATATGATGAGTAAGTGTGATGGTCCTTTAAATCACAGGTACTACACTGTACAAAAATATTTAAGAAGACTCTTGTGTCTTTCACTCCTTTTAAAAAAAAAAAAAGAAAGGGAAAGTTAATAAATGTTGATCATGGAAAAATCAATCTTTCAAGAAGGGGTTGCGAATATATTTTTTCAGCTGTGGAAGTTTCTGCAAAAATACCTGTTTGCACAAAAACAAATTTAAGTATGTAAGGTTGGTATAAGTCGTTCTTGCTTTTTTCCTATTTATTAAACCTGTTCTGGAATATTAATTCTACATACAACTATTGCAGCCTTTTCCTTCTCCTCACTAATTCTTTGGTTTATATCCTATATATTTTTGTATCATTTAAAAATATTGCTCTCTACAAAACTTTTTTGTACCCTGTTCTTAATTTGCATTCCAACTAATTGCTGTAGGAGTTTCATATTCCTTGCAAAAGGAGATATATCTCCAGATGTATTTCCTTTTGTTTTTCTTTCTTCTTCCTCCCCTGTGTAAATACTATTATGAAAGTACATTTAACAAAAGGCTATTCACTATAAACAACATCCTCCTGTAGAACAGCAGTGACATGATACACCACACACCCACTTGTGGAGTCTTTATCAATAACAACAGAAACAGGACCAAGTGATAGAAATACATGCAAGTTAAATCAGTCATTTGAGGAGTGTATTTATTCAAGATCCTTCAAGCAGAGACGAGTAGCAGGTTTCTAAATGTGATATTATGATAGCAAGTAAATGAGTCATTATTTGTATTATAGTGCAATAGAGTTGGGCAAGAACAACACTACAAGAGGGAATAAGCGGTCATATCTAACTGTTTATTCTGTTACATTCATCACCACGGGGTGCATCTGTACATGTCAGGTCAAGGTCAGCGATCCTTGTTCACATGAATCGTTCTCAGTGCTAATGAAAACCGCCCCTGATGCAGCGTGTTCAAACACCAACAGCTTCAGCAGACGACAACATCCGACTGACTCACTTCTGTGAGCCCAAATTCACAGGTGAGGCAGAACGGCTGCAGGGAATTCAGGGCTTAGGATGGATAATGAATTAGCAGAGGCTGTTGGAGGAGATCAGCATTGGGAAAAAGGTGGATAATTTTCAACTAGAGGACAAAACAGCATTGTTACTTTGTAGGCAATGGTTCCTTCACACCTTGGCTGTCTGAGTTTCAAAGCCAGAGAGTCATTCGAAAACTAAAAACAATAAAAAAAAGCAACTTGGTTCTGAGTCAGTTTCCAAAGAACAAATTTTAAAGTTATGATAACAATGAATCCTAACTATCTTTCTCCACAAGCTTCTTGAAGTTAAGGAAACAGAGAAGGAATACAGTGGCACAGGAAGGAGGTTTTGTTTTCCTTTTTTTTTTTTTCCCCCCAAAAGAAAGATCACTGCAAATCCTGCATACGTTTTCTCTGCGTTTCAAAGTGTCCAGATAGAATGAAGGATATGCCTGGTGGAGGTGCTGATGACATGTCGGTATATATGTGTCTGAAAAATTAAAAATCAACTGTGGAATACCTTTTCAGGGCTGTTGCACCGACTGCTGTAGTTTGATGTACAGGTGGATTTATTGTCAAGCTTACAAGCAAAAGTTATGCGCATTATTTGTACTTAGGAAACATGCTCTGCCAAACCCTCAGGACTACAACTGCATTTCAAACTACTTTTTCTTGGCTGAAAATTGCTAATATTCCACCTCCCTGTGCCTGTAGCTTTCTAATCACTAAATCTGATTTTAAGAAGCGAACAACTTTCCGAGATTATTACGTTTCTTACATCGCGATGATCCCTTTGCAGAAATTTTGCAGGTCCCCTGCCAAAGCAAGGGGAGGAACGCGACGGCGGGGGGAGTCCCCGGGACTCTAGCGAGGAAGAGGGTGCTCCGCGGAGGTGAGGGAGGGAGGCTGCTGTCTCACCACACATGGGCTTGTGGGAGGTGGGAATCTCAGGTTGAGTTACTCATCGTTATGGAGTCAGGAGTGTGCAGAACCAATGATTTTGATGGCAGGAGGTAACGTACACATGTTTTTCAGTGAAGGTGCTGTAGGAGGACTTGCCGGCGGGCAGGAGGAGGTTTATGCTGAGGACTGGCATTTCCCAAGTGTGGAAGCCTTCTGCTCCCGGGAGCCCACCACCACCTCCTCCTCCTCCTCCTCCTCCGATGTTCTCCCTCCTCCCGGTACGACCAGGGGGCTGGCGGCGCACGGACCCGGCCGGGCAGGGGGGCCAAGCGCGCCGACCGTCCCCCGGGCGCTCCGTGAGCCGCCCCGGCTGAACGAAACGGGGGGCGCGGGGCGGCGCTGCCCGGGGCTCCGCGCTGCCCGCCCGCCCCCGCTGATTGACACCGGGCCGGGCGGAGGCGGGACCGCCGGGACCGCGTTGCTCCCGCCCGCCGCCGCCGGGCAGCGGGTCCCGCGCTCCCTCGCCGCCCCCGCGCTCTCCCCGCCAGGCTCGCCGTGCGGTGCGCGGCGCGGCGCTGCGCGGCGCTGCGCGGGGCCGCCCCCGCCCGCGGCATGGCCGGCGCGCTGGGCAGGGGGGCGGCGTGCTGGCGGATGCGGAGCGCGGCGGGCGGCAGGAAGGAGAAGCCGCCGGGCGGCAAGCCCCAGCCGCGGCACGGTAAGGTGGGCGGCCGCGGCGGGGCTGGGGTGGGCTGGGGAGCCCCGAGGTCCGTGCGGGGCACCCCCGAGGTCAAACTTGTCTGTGACTTGTTGTACCCGCTCGGCGCCTTTGGGGCCGGGGGAATCCTCTTTTCCTTCCCCCTTCAGTGGGTGCGACGCGGGGCGAGCTCCCTGCGCCCAAACTCCGCCGAGCTGCGCCTCATGCCTTTTATTTACCGCGTAGCCAGGCTAGGGGAGAGGAATAGCGTTCGCCTGCGTTTTGGCATCTCGCTTTGGTAGCGGCTGCTTTGGTTGTCGCGGGAAGCGGTTGCAGCCTGGCAAACGCCGGTGAATCTGGGAAGAGTCCTGGAAATCTTTTTTGGCTTGCATCTGGCTGGTCTTAATGCCCGGGAAGCGCTGTTAAAAATACTTGCCCCGTGTGCTCTCGTCTTCCCCCCCCGCCACCACCCCCCTTACTTGTTCGGGGAGATAGATGCTCTTTTCCGAGGCTAAGCAGCAGGAAAACAGTTCTTCCAAAACCAGATCCTGACTTTGAAAACGTAGAAGGGAATGGTGTCGCGCGAACTATTGAAAACAAGTGTTCAGGTTCGTGACCCGTTGTGCGCTGAACGGTGAATGCAGGTACCCGGTGCCAAATCTGTCATGTACGGTTTCCCTACTGCACCCTTGGCTGTCACCGTTGTCTGCTTTGATGAACAAACCCAACTGCTTGTGGAGATACGGTCGCAGCGTCTGGAAATCTCCTTAGAATTCGTTCTAGCTGTGCATTCCCCGGGGGTTTTAAACCCGCTGTTTGGCTAAGTGGGTTTGCAGAAGCCTCTGACCTAAGCCCTTCAAGGATAGAGTAACAGTTTTAAGTTGTGAGTTCTGCTTTAATTCGTGCTTTGTTGGTTATTGGAGATGTCAGTCCCCAAAGTAACTTTCTGCCTTTTCCAGAGAAAATAATTTGGCTGACGGAGTATTTATACTCTTCGCAAGTATATAGAGCGCTATAAGGCACGCCGTAATCTTGGCGACAAAGGTGCTGGGATGACGGGCAGCCTGGCATCTTAGCCGACAGCGATCTGAAGAAGGTGCTTGCTATGAGAGTAATACTCCCAAGTGTAGGTCTGAAATGAAAGAAAACTAGAAGTTGCTTCTCCCAGCGACTGTCACCTGGATATTTCTGAGCTAGAGTGATTTTGCAGCCACACCTCCTTTTCTATTTTGCTTGTTTGTGCCTCTTTCATAAGGCAAAGAGGAAACGGATTAAGAGTCTCAGCGAAGGTTTTGTCAGTGGGTATCGAAACCCCTCTAAAACAAATGACTGTGCAAGAAAGGAAGTCTTACCCAGTTAGAGAATAAAAGTGTCTGTTTAAAAATAGTTTTAAATATTTATCCTGTTAATTCTGAGTGTAATGCTGGTAGTGGGGAATAACTCGCATGAAAAAGAGTTGGTGGGATCCCTTTAAGTTATATACCTGTTATTCGTGGGTGCTACACAGTAGCTAGGCACATAGACCAAAATCCTGGATGCAGTGAAGTCGGCGCGAATTTTGCCACTGAGCTGAGAAGAGCCAGAATTGAACCCAGACTGTGTGGTGTAAGGTGTTGGGCCAAACTGAAAACCTTTGACTGATACCACTGTGCAATTATGGCAAAGGTTATAGTACTGCAGTATGCTTCTGTGATTAAAATATTATCAAAGTAGCTCAACCATAAATTAGTTAATTTAGGGACATATTTTATAACTCGGTTCCAATTTAGCCTAAGAAAAAGGTGTGGTGTTCTTCAGTCAGTCAGAGTTGCTTCTCATAAATGTTTTGTAAAGTATCATGTGACACTAAATTCTCATTTAGGTAATTACTGCAACAACACGGAACACTAAATTACACTGCAGCACATATAGTTTGCGTGCCAATTATTTTTTAACTGTGCTTTAAGGATAATCACTCTTTCTGCTTACTGTCTTTGCAAGGTGCACTGGACTTTTACCAGGTCATTTACTATCCGTTAACAGCTCCAAATGTAAGGTAAAAACAAAATTAGACCTAATTTGTATGTCCCTAATACTGATTGTGTGCTACAGGGAAATTTTTGGGGAGGAAAAAAAAAAAGTAGCATTACTTTAGTATGCTTCTTAAATTTTCAAAGTTATAGAAACACTCTGTTTTCCAAGAATGGACTCTAAGGTAAATTTTGGCTTTTATAGACAGTATTGACCGCTTCATGCGGGAATGGAAAATTTACTTAAAATGTTCAAGCTAAAGCATTAAAAGGGTTATAAGTAAGATATACCGAAAAGTAAAATTGTGGTATGTGAGCTGTCAGCAATTTTTAACTGGCAAACAGACTTGTAGGTTTGACTCATTCATACATGCATGCATGAGATTATCAAAGTAAAGTGAGAACTATTCACGAGAGAACCGGAAGGTATTGAAAGTATGAAATACTTTCAATTTTGGGCAGTAATGTTGTTCTTTCCTATTCTCTTTTTGCTGCAAAACCATTTCAATAGGCCACCAGCCCGTGTTGGTAAAAAGTGGCATAGCTCTACGGATCTCAAAGGCACCGTCATGATTGACACCAGCTGAAGACAAAGCACAACACTTCTGTGTGTGTTTGGATTAAGATACATTTATTTGGGCATCACTTAAGGGTCTAAACTGGCAGGATGCATATTGAGTTGTAAACACCTGAGCAAACCTGCTGTTTAACTGAGTCATTACAAGTATTTGCCCACTTTGACATTCTTCTCACCTTTTATATGAGTAATTATACACTTTCCTCTGTTTTTCAAGTATTTTAAAACACAAATATGAAGTTTTCCCTATGATCTTATGTGCAGAAGTTCTTGCTTTATACTTTTTGTAGTTTCATACCGTGTAAAGCAATGTAAAGTAGGATTTGCATTTCCACCTGCTGCGGTCTAGACAGTAAACGAAGTCTTTGTCAAGACTCCAGCAAAAACTTCAGGATCCTTTTAAGATGATGAATGTTAACAGTCTTGTAAAAAGCCTGTTTTTAAATGATTTAATGTTGGGTTAGCATTGGCCTCTTACCTGTAAAATCTCCCAAGAGCTTGAAAACCTGGATGGATGGCTACAGCCAGAATTCTATTACAGATACTCTCTAAGCAGAAGATGTTAAGGAGTAGCATAATGGGAACCACAGTGTAAATCAAGTAGTATTTTACTGTACTACTTAGGAAAACTTTGAAACGCTCGTATGAAAAAAAATCTCCCTTGAGGAGCAGATATGGAAAGTTTGTGACTAGAACTTGTGAAACAGAAAGATGTTTTAAGTTACTTGACACCACCAAAAATAACTTCTGGAGAGAAAGCAATATTTTGTATCCCTTTTTAAAGCCACGTGAAAGTTGTGTACTGAAAAAGTAGTTCTGCATCCTCAGTATTAAAACAATTACCAGGGGAAAGGGCACAAGTAAATAGTGCTGGATGTGTGTGGAGGAGTGTGTGTGTACACACACACGGTAATATTTTATACAGAAAATTATTACTTTGTAAATTATTTGGATATCTTTTTTTAATTTTTTTTTTAACTGCTCACAAATTGTGCCGAATTTAGGCTGGGGAGTGGAAGTCCTCTGTGTTTCAGCCAGCACAATAAAATCAGTTGGTATCGTGCCAATATGTTGGATCATGCCCAGGTAGGCTGGATAAATAAATGTGAGCTGTAGCAACACAGACCTTTTTATCACCTGGACCTGCTGACTAATTTTAGTCTTCACCTGTCTAGTGGTGTCACAGAACAAGACGAAACCCGTTGTCTCCATTTCTGTTTGGTGTTTATTCCTTCTGAGAGTAACGGAAAGGTTGTAGCACAGTAAGGATAGAAGTCAGCAGGTTACCGCTCCAGCGAAGTGGACTCCTCTAACTGTTGAACTGATGGAGGGAGGAAAAAACCTACAAACCTGTCCATTGTTTTCCTCTTGTATAAGCTTATATGTATGCATGTATGCTGACGACTTCTGGTTGTGCCTGGCCTGGCCTAATTCTACAGTTGATAGTAAGGAAATGAAGTTGTGCTTGAGCTTTCCAGTTTCAGATGTTCTCAAGTTCACACATTTCTTCTTGAAATATTCAAGAATGTGCCTCAGTATTTTCCTGTCAGCTTGTTCCTTTTTTCCTTCCTTGTCTCCTGGGAAATAATGTTCTTGGTCACATTGAGGTAGTCATAACCAAACCTTCTGTTTTGCTGGAGGCGTAGTTCTCTATCCCTCACTTTTTATGTGTGGCTTATTGTAGTATTTGTAAAAGTAAATGTCTGAAATTCACGTAGGTGTTTTTTTATATATATATTTTCTTATATATGTATAAATCTGCTTAATATAAAAGAACAGAACTTTTCTTCTTGAAGCAGGTAAACCTCTTTTCTGTGATCAGCTGGAAAAATCTGCAGGTAGACTTTAAATGTTAAAACACCTTTCTAGCCTGTACGTTCAGAAAGTGTGAACATTGATGTTATTTCTACTTATATCTACTAACACTTTGATGCCTCAGTCACTTTTAGGGTCTCACTAGCCACTGAATGTGTGTTTGCCATGTGTAACGCAGACCTTGCTGTGAAGGCATGGCTTTCAAAACAAATGGATGGGTAAAGGGTTTGACCTGGAGAGCAAACCGGTTTGGTTTACCAAACGTATTTTAACTTGCTTAGCCTTTTCCTTGATGTAAGCACCAGCTGATGCCTCTTTACTTATCTTAATCAGACTATATAAATAATAGGTACAACTTATTAAAGAACTTGTGTGATTTAGGAGTTAAGTTTCATTGTATGTATGTTTTGGGGCCTTTCTTTGGTTTAGGGGTTTTTTTGTTTGGTTGGTTGTTTTTTTTTTTCAAATTAGTTCACAGTGGTGTTACTGTAAGAAAGGAAATACTCTTCATGGCCAGAAATATGCATGCTAAAACCAGTAGATGCCTGTTACCTGGCTGTATGTGCCCTTTCCCCCCTAGTTCACAGAAGAGGTTATTTATGATACTGATAAAACCTAGCATTACAACTTGCACAATTATAATTAAGTAATCGCAGCTACAAATCTGTTGTTCTAGATTTGAATTTACAATAGAATGTCAAACCAACCATCTAGATCTTAGAAGCAGACTGCAAATACAGTTTTATGATATTCATTTAAATCTAATTTTGGCACAGAAATATAGTTAAGAAACCAAAGAATTCCTCTCCATTCTATTTTTTTCCCCTCCATTTATTTTTTTGACCTTTTTTTAAAAGAAGATTTGGAGAGTGTTAATCAGACAGAGGTCACAAATCTCTTTGCTGGGAAAGGCAAGGGGTGCTTGGAAAGGGAGAAAAACCCAAAAACTTTCCCGATCATTTGGCTCTTGCTGTTTAAAATTATGAAGCTAGGTGAAATGATTACTCTGACAGAACTATAGAAACTATCTCACTTCAGTACATTCTGAAGTATTTTATATTTTGAGTAACCCTGGCTCAGGGGCATTTTATACTCACATCTGGAAGTTTCCAGTCTTAGTATTCAGTTTAGTGTCTCTGCCTTTGTCTTTCCATTTAGCCTTGCCATGTTATAACAATGAATCATCTTGTCCATTAACTAAAGTTGGAATGTCTGTTTATGCACTGAATTTGTTTCATCACGTCGCCATAATAATTGATTGGAACCGTGGCAACTCTGACTGCTTTCCCATATGTATTTGGGCTGGAATTTACCCAGTGCTGTTCTGAGCAGCAGAAGGATAAGCCATCACAAAACCTGGAATATCTTTATCCTCTTAGGATTCAACCTCTCTTTCTTATGAAACTGTAGGGTAGCATTTTCATACTCTGTCTCTGTGTATATGAGATTGGGTAGAGGCTGTAGTATTTCCAGTCATACAAAATTATAGCAAAGAGTTGCAATATATATATATGTGTAACAGTTAAACCAGGAATGTTGTTATTGTAACTTCGCTTTGATATGTTCTGTTTTGTTGATGGATTTTAAATTAGTGCTGATTAAAATATTGAAGCATTAAATAAAAAGTGAAACAAAACTATAGTGGCATTCTTTGATTAATTTAATAACGTTAATAGAGCAGACAAGTGACATGGTGCAAATGAAGGGGCTGCGTGGCAGGGAGGCTGTGCCAGCAAATGCAAATTCACATCTCTTGCCATGTTGAGGGGGCTTGCAGATAGCACTCTGGTTGCTATTTAAGTGGAGTGTTTTGCAAATAAACGGCCTTTTGTTCAAAAGGTATTACACTGGCTGTACCTTGACTTATTTAATAGCATTTAGCCTTAGCTTACTTTGTGGTGGTATCATCGAAATGATTTTCTTTTATTTCCATGAAAAAAACAACTTTGTTGCATTTGGAAGGTAAATACTGAAGGATCTGTTTAATAAATAAAGCTAAAATGTTGTGTAAAACATATGCGTTCTTTTTAAGATGGCTTTGTGATCTTGTCTTGCGCACTGTGATGTCTGAGAATATTTCTGTGTGCTCTCTATGACCAATTTTCGTTAAGAGTTGTTGATGCCATGTTCCTGTGGAAAGTATCAAAAAGTAGGAGCGAGGAGTAGGAATTAGTGGGTAGAACCTTATCCTGAAGGCAGATTAAAGCAGAACTGTTAGTTTGCGATAACAAACCCAAGAGCCTGTGGAAAGAAGTGAGAAAAAAGACTTGTTATTGTCAATGACTGTATTGAGCTTTGATATACAAACCATTCCAGTATTTTGTTCAATACTTGTCACTCTGAAGCTATGGAGCTGTCTAAACTGCTGGCATTTGTCGTGAGGGGGAGGAATGGGGAGTTGAGAAGAGATCGTCTTTCTCCAGAAGTTGGATTGAGTAAATTTGCGTAGTATAACCAGGTGTCCTCACCAGTTTCTTCTTTTTGGCTGATAGTCACTGTGGTTTCATGTGGGAGGTCATGGTTGCTGCTAGACAAGAAGTGGGAGTGAGTAAAATTTTGTAGGAGGTAAGTGAGAGGGGGTTCTGTAATGAGAAGCGGTATGCAGAAAGATCAAGGGACCCTTGCGATGCATTCACATCAGCCAGGATCACAAAACAGATAAGCTGCTGTGTTCTGTGCTGGGCAGAATGTCTCTGGGCTTCGGCATAGTTTTTGAATATAAGACATCCTGATAATGACGTCTCAGCATCATTGATATATGGCTTATAATGTTCAAGCCTGAGCCACAGGGGATGGAAACGCGATCTTCAATTTTTATTTAAGCTAGAGGTGTGAATTTTTGGCTGTCCAGCTGTTTGAAATTCCAAGAGATATTCAGGTCTACCAATCCACTTAGAAACTGGAGGACAGCGGTCTTTAGAACACAAGAAATGCTGCCTTAGGGAAACACGGTCTTTTCCAGTCTGGATGACGTTGGACCTCTGTAGAGTCTCTATGGCAGGCTGCTTCTAGTCCAGGTATTGATTTCCATTAACATTGAAGTAGCCTGAGGGGTGGTCAGTTGTTTCTGCTAATGGTACAGCTGGGTGCAGCCTAAATTGCTTCAAGCCTTTGGCCTACCAAGCGAAGTTCTAATGAAACAAAAAAGACCTTATCACTGGTTTTATTCACTGTGCAACAGGAGGGCGTCTTGTTATTTTTCACTGAGAAGTGGTAATGATCTAATTAGAATAGGAGCATATTTTGGGGTTTTTTGTTTGTGTAGTTTTTGTTTTCTTAATGTCCGGGCTGAGAAGCTAGTCCCAGCTCAATTACATTACTTTTTGGGAGAGGGCTATATTACAAATGTGAAGGTGGGAAAAGGATCACCTTGCAGCAACTGTAGTGATTGGAATGAGATTCTGATCTTGGAATGACTTGATCCTGTAGGACGTAGCCGCTTGCTGTATGCACCTTATCAGTCAGTGAGCTTATTTTCAAGGCTTTCTGAATTCTTCTGTTTTACCACTCGTTCCAGGGACTGAAGGAGACAAATGATCTCACAGAAGTGATGATTAAGTGACACATGGATTTTTTTCAGAGTTCTTAATAGCTTTGAGCAGTTATTCCATTGCAGGGAGGGTAAATCTGAAGATGCATCCTGGATCATGGCCAGTTTTTTCCCCTATCTTTGCACTATGATGCAAGTGTGGTGACAGATGGACGTTTTTAGCCAATGGCTTTTGTATTCTGCAAACTGAAACTCTATTTTACTACTTTCTCAGTGAAAAAGAGTAGAGTTGCAAAATTCGCTATTGGCATGGTATGACAATAGTATATTAGTTTATTTTTTATTTTTTAAATCAAGTTAAAATATTTATATCCATTAAGTTCTGATTCTGTTCAGCATACCTAGTGGAAACTTGAGGACTGCATAGGATAATTCAGGTTGGAAGGGTCCTAAGGAAGGTTTCTAGTCCAGTCTCCTGCTCTCTGTCAGCTGTGAGATCGGATCGTGTTGCGCAGGGCTTTCTTCACTCCAGCCTTGAAAACATCAAAGGAAGCAGAATGCACAAAATCTGGCAGCCCTCTGGCCCTTGTTACTTTTTCACAAATTAAAAATCAAGCCTGAAAACTTTGGAAAAGTGGGAGTTCTAGATAATGGCCACGTCTTCGTAGAAATCAGGCCAAGAGTAAGTGGTGCTAAAATGATTCCACTGATGATACGCAGTATCACTTGAGAAACATAATGCAAACTGCCTTATTCTAGGATGTTCCAGAACAAGATCCAGTACAGTTTGCTTATGTGCATGGCTCTCTGAACAAAAAGAGCAATAACTATTCCTAGGCTTGCAATCACTTACCAGAGTGCACCTAAAAACATAGTAACTTTTTGAGAAATACAGAAGGTATTTGGCCCTGTGACTATCCATTGCATAAATCAGAAGTGCAGGTAAGACTTTGTGACAAGAGAGGTCTTGGCAACTTGAGTAATTGAAATGTTCCAGTGCAGTTACAGAACATTCTTTGGTCATTATGGAGAGAATCTGAAAGATAGTGCTTTGCTATTTGGTGGTTGGGTTTTGTGTTTGGTTTTGGTCTTGGGTTTTTTTTGGGGGGGTTGGGTATTTTTGTGGTTCTTTTTTTTTTTTTTTTTTTTTTTTTTTTTTG
>VFFE01007779.1:316273-331721 GCA_008921705.1 Burhinus oedicnemus | reverse complement strand
TTTAATAGCTCTGTTCATGTTTGGTTTTTGTTGGTTTTTGTTTTTTTTTTTTCACTGTTTGGTATACATATGTTAGCTACATAACTTATGCATCTCTCTTGCTTTCCATCAAAATGGAAAAATCCTTCCTCTTTGCTTTTTAAGCCACCCTCTGGATAATCTTAAAGCTCAAGTTTTGCCACAAATTAATATAGGAAGAATATTCAAAATATAGAAGGTTAGGGATGTACACAAAGTTAAGCATATACCCAGGTTACGTTAAGCATAACTTGTGCCTATGGAATAAAACAGTTTTGTCCAAACTCTAAGATGTCATCAGTCCTTTTCCCTTTTAATAAAGTTTTTTTTGTTGACTATTTTCACCTGGTTGTGTCTCCCCATTAATTTTGATGGTGATGGTTGTCCTCTTTGGAAGCTGCTATTTTTACTGATGTGGCTGTGGAGAAAATGTCTCTTTGTTGTTTTGAGTATATGTGCCTTACAGAACTCTGCGGAAATTACTGATAGAAAGAGAAAATCTGACGTGTCTGCAGACCGCATGGGGGTAATGAAGGACTGCAGTAGTGCTTGTTACTGGCAAATGCTAAAAATCCTTTTTTGTTGGGTCAGTGTTTCTGACTGTTTCATCCACGTGCCTTTTGGGTTCTCACTGGATGTGCTATTACAGAACTTTGAGAAAGTTATTGAAAAGTTGCATGTAGTAAATGAGCGTCACAATTCCCTTATTAATGCTACTTTTCCCTTTGGCAAGTTTTTCAACTTCAGAGAGTAAATTTCTTCTCCTGCACTTAGAATTAATTTTGTATGCCTTGACAGCCAAGCTATTTGAAGTAGGAGTAAAACACCGCATATAGCAATCACTGAAGGTGAACACTTGGACTGAGCTGGTCCTACCAGCATCCAATAGCATCCACCTGACCGTGAGCCAGAAGAGAATCTTCTGGTAGGAGGGAATTGCAATGTGTATGGCCAAAGGCAAAGCTGACGTGGACTCCAGCGAATGGGAGTGAGTTGCAAATAATTCAACATTCAGACAAAAGTGATAACTGTTGTTGTTTGTGCCAGCATGTGAATTGACCTTTAATCAGCTTAGAATTATGAATTTTGCAACTTTGGGTGAAAGGTGGTAAAGATTGTGTCCACTGAAAGTGAATTGCCTGAGTTTTTTTGAGGGATTATTACTGAAAACAATGCAATTCTATATAATATATGATTTATTTATTTTAAATATATGTTATGTATAATTTATACATTGATATTAATGCATAAGAATACGGTGCTTGTTGTTGAAAAGAATACGCAAAACTCCATATGAGAGGGGACACGGCATTGCCTGACTCTTTCAAACAGTTATAGGTGATTTTCTGGCAGTGAGTGAGGAGCTGGATTTAATGACTTAAACATATGAGGGTGTATAGGCAATGTCTGCACAGTGGCTATTTGCATTTGAGAAATGGGAACAAATATCCAAAGAATATACTAAGGCAAGTTAGTAGGTTTTTAAGTGTGGAGAAAGATGCATATACTAGGGAGAGGTAGCATTCGGCCAAATCTGTATGCACAGAGCCTGAATGTTCTTGGCACTTTGCAAAATTGCTCATTAATAGCTTCTTGAGTAAACAATTTAATTTTACAAGTGTGGAATATTTTTGAATGATGAAATATGAAATATTATAGCAGTGATAAGGAGGGCAATAGCAAAGGGTATGATTAAGAAGGAAACAAAACAGTAGGACAGCAAAGCCTCACACAGAAGGTTTTATTTCCAGACAAAGGGCATTCTACAACTGAGCTTGCACAAAGGTGAATATAGTGGATTTAAAGAGATGTGGAGAAGATGAAGTATTTAACTGACTATAGAAAGCAAAGAGGAGTATGATATATGGTGGTCAGCAGTAATGATCATTCCAGTTCAACAGCTGAAAAGGGTGTTTGACAAATGTCCTAATCTCAAACAGAATAAAACAGCAGAGAGATGCTGTTTTAATTTTCTCTTGATTGAAGCCAGGAAGCAAATGAGAATCCTGAAGTGAAAGTCTCTGGTATCTATGCTCTGCCTATGGAAACTTACAGTTCTCCAAGTAGAAATAGGATGGTTTGTGAGATACCTAATTCATACAGAGAAACTGTTGCAGGTTTGTATGACTGTGGAATTTCTAAAAACAAATCTTTATTTACCTGGAGGAAAACAGTGAGGGTAGCTTTCCCACACAAAAATGAAATCACTAGATGAGCTATTAGAATAACTAGATGAGCTACTTTTTTAGTAATGCCTGTAAGAGGACAGAAAATAGTAGACCTGCATCTTTCAATAAACACAGAGCTAGTAGTGACTGAATAGTGATGCTCCGTTCTCATCAAAGATCAAGGATTTAGCAACTGATTAGTCCAGGCTGAAAGGGCTGTGTGTGCAGGTTTTTTGTTTCCCCTTTTTGTTTTTGTTTTTTTTTTTTTCCTTTCTTTTCTCTTTTTCCCCTGTGAGTCCAGAAATATGATTCCAGTGCACAGATAGTTGGGCTACACCTAGAACTTTTTGTTATCTGTCAGAAGATGCCACTAAATAAGAATGTCTTTGGAGTTAGCCTGGTTGGGATGTTTCAGAGGTCAGACTCAAGGGGGAATCTTCTATGTTGAAATTGTTGCTGGTAATGTTCTGGTTGCAAGGAAAGGAAAAGTGGGGGAAGAGGCAGTAGAATACTGTGGTATTGGATGGTAGCAACTCTTTGGGGCATGCCAGGCAATGCTTGTGTCTAAATCAAAGGATGAAAAGGAAGGTAGCATTTGTGGGAAACGAAAGGAAGATCAAAGGAACTCCTAAGGGTGCCAGTGGTTCTAAAATGTTGTGGAAACAGAGCAATGTTAGCTACACTATGATACTTCTGGAAATTCCCCAAAACAGGAGCTGGTGTAAAGACTGCAGACCTTTGTGTTTGCTAGCAGTCTTTGGAGACAGGAAACTACAGCACAGCAAAATTGGTAGCAGAGCTACCTGAAAGACCGATGGTCGAGGTTGAAGTGGCAGATCCCTAGCTTACAGCGTGTGACTAATCACATCACTTGAAAGCTAGATAGCAGTACAGCACAGCGGCTGGGAGTGGGTTAGAGGAACTGGATCCTTTATTGACTACAGTAGCATTTTGCAGTCCATGCCACTACCATACAACTGGCAACACACAAAAGTAATTCATTCCAAGCTTTTATACCCGTGTCTCAGCCTCTTAGTTCTGTTTTTCCTGGTTCCCAGTCCAAATTTTCTTTTCCAGGCAGTCCCAGGCTCCTTAAGACTCTCAGTTGCCCGCTGTACTTTCTTAGCCTTCTCTGTCTTCTGAGCCATTCATATCCAGTAGTATTTTCCAGATTTATGGACAAACAATATGTTTCCCTAGCTTAGTTTTCCCAAAAAGGCTTTAGCCATGTTTCCAAAAACATTCCATCTGAGACAGACATCAAACAATAAAAAATGTCATTGCAATTAATGTTTGGCAAAGTTCTAAGCGACTGCAAGTGGGGTCTTCCTGCTGGCAAATGATGGCAGTGTTAATGTGCAGTGCTATCAGTTCTCCCTATAATTACAACTTTTCACATATATGTTGACTGAAAAAAATTGTCAAAAGTTTGAAGGAACAAATTATCCCTGGTACTCACACCTCAGAGTAATAGGAGGTATTTGGAAGAAGGGAAATTAAGAAGATAGATGGAAATGAAAAATACACTTTGCTCTGACACTGTTGCTTAGTAGATGTAACAGTCAAGGATATTATGACTAAAGGAAGAAATGCATTATTTTTTCTCTTTAATGTATTGTGTGTTTGATAGTGCTTTGTGGGATTTGTGTAGATATTGTGCAATACTGCATTTTAAAAATTAAATTACCACATTGTGTAATTTGAAAAAAGGATGCAGACACAACACATGAACATGCATTAAATTTCCTTTTTGACCCTGAGTAATTTTTTGCAGAGAAATTTGGCGGTGAATTGTAGAAGCCATGTTTTATGATCTTATTTGGACCGCTGTCTTTTAACTGAATGAACTAAATTATCTTAAGACCTTTAAAAACCAGGAGTTTCTCTGTATAACTTTTTAGTTCAATGGGTAAGGTATTTCGATTCCATACACAATTGTATTTGAAAAATATATATACCTTTATTACGTTTGCCTTTTTATTTCAAACTGATCCAGTCTAGGAGTAGAATAACTGTCTTCTAGGAATAGTTCCTATTTTCAGTGGAAAGCTTGTATGCAGAACAATTCTCCCACTTCAAGCAGTCCTCTTGTTCTTCTCCCAGGCTTAGGTAGCTTTACACCTGAATTAGTTTGTCTGCATGTCCTTTATTTCTCCTGATGTCATTTCACCATTTCAATGCTGGTGCACAGCCAGTTTTGCCCCCTTGCTATTATAATTCCTGTGAAGTTAATGCAGCTGGAACCACACAATTTTTAAATCACCATGCTTTTGTACTTCTGTTACCTGGGTTTATATCTACAGTAGTCCAGGGGTCCTAGGCTCTCTTCAGAGTGGGGAAATGTCCCAGCAATGTGAACACTGAAATGCAAAATTCTTGGCATATCTGGCAGTATGAACGGAGAAACGCAGAACAAGGACCAGGGCTGCTTCCAAACAAGCAAACAAGCAAGGGATCAAGCAAAGAAAGTGGCTTGGGAGGACTGTAGGAATATAAGCTGCCTCAATGACCTGCTAAAAGCAAGCTGATGTGATGAATGGGCCATGCTCCCACATCGCCCTGAAACATCTGTGTTTTGGATGCAGCGAGTCCGTTGTGTTCTGAAGGCAGATTTAGGTCAAGTGTCTTCTCCTCCCATTGCCTGGTGCTGGATGTGCCACTGTCAGGAGCTCAAACATGCCAGTTTTGCACAGTCTCTGGCACAGTTGCAAGGCATTCCCATAAAGATGGTGGGGAGAGTGGGCATCACTAGTCCCCAGGCACAGAGGAGAACAAGCGTAGACTTTGTTCCCTGTTACTTTGTTTCCTGCACTTGCATTAAATGGTAGAGTTTTCCAAGGATGACTGAAACGATAGCCTGGGATAAATTACAAAGTTTGGAGCAGGTGGAAACAAACCTGAAAACGGACACCAAGGTGAGCTTGGCAGCAGTGTGACCGTGCTGGCATTGGAGATCTTTCACAAAGGCTGAAATTGCAGATGAAGATGCTGTCTTAGGAAGTAAGATGTCCTGCTTTTCTGCTGGTCATTCAGGCTGAACTGGTTTGTGCCAAGTTCAGATGTGTGCCAGAGAGGCAATGGGAATGCACGGTTGGGAAGAAAATGCAGGTCTGGCAGCCGGCAGTTAGACCCACTTGGGCTGCTTCAGGTGTACGACATCAGGCAATAAATCACTCTCCTGTAGGTGCAAACAGGGCAACAGCACTAGACGGTGTTTATGCTATGTTTTCCTTCCCTTGATGCCACTCCTTTGCAATTTAAGCTTCTCGAAGGCATGCCTCAGGGCAACGTGCTGATAGTCTGCGGAGTTGTACATTGCATTGCTGACTCTGTTACCCACTCTTCCAATCCAGAACATGTCAGTTATTGTACAAGGGCTCTGTACGAAAAGGCTTTATGATCTCTTAAGTGCTGGAGAGCTAAGATAGGAATGTCACCTGAGACAAAAGGGGAGGAAGAATACACGCACCATTTATTGATGCTGATATGGAGACTTGTACTGAAACAATAGTTTTGTCTAGGGTGTCTTTAAAGAGTTTAGGGTAGTGTGGCCATTACAGAGAACAGTCTTAAATAGCTGCTGAAGATCTGAGACATCTCTGGAAGGAGTGAAAGAGGGCAGAGAAGAAGTGGGTTTGATCCCTAGAGTAAATGCCAGAAGGCGGCCAAGAAAGCAGATTATCTGAGGGAAGCACCTGGAAAAGGCAAGGTCGTGCAGGAAGGGCATCTGGGCAAACACAGAAATAAATGACTCTTCAGGAGACTGTACTGTTGGTGATGAACATCCTGAGAAAACCAAGCCCTGTGTGCTGTGATGAGGACAGGAGGCCAGTTAGAAACCACTGAACTATCACATCTGTCCTGCAGCGTTTTAGCCACCTAGGAAAGGGAGATTTTACGTTTGTGATTTGTAACCTACTGACACTAATATATAAGCAGTCAGAACTTCAGGCATGTTCTGCTACAGCTCTATTGCAGTTTTATGTTTTGTTTTTTATATTCAATTAATAAACATTTTTTATTGTGAAAAACATGGTAAAAACATCTCTCTGAAATGCAGCTCCCTCCTAATAACATCAATTCCTACTAACTTGTTTACATAAAGACAGAGCATTCACTTTCTTTCTTGCAGCAAGGAATCACTTTTCCTGCCTTCTATCCTCTAGATTCCAACTGGGAGCATATGATGCAGCTCTGACCCAGATTCACCTACCATCTGGACTACCTTTTAGAAACACCCTTTTCATTGTTTGTAGCATCCATAAAGGCTCTTTAGTTTTGCCCCCCAATCCATTAAAGGGGATGTCAGATATAGCTGCACAGATTACAGCAAAACACGTATGACAGAAACAGCTGTTGCTTACAAGCATCCAGCCTTGTCACCTCCAGCTTACTTTCAGTCTCACAAGTACCTAGTTCTCTTTCATTGGAGTAAGTGGAGCCGAGTTTCCAAAGAGCCTGGCCTAAAGGACATCACTGCTCTCTTCCTCCATGTTAATATATGGTATTTAGCCAGGCTGTGAAGAGCCTTGGGGAAGACCAAGACCTCATTTCTCTTGTTGGCCTCAGAAGTTCATGGAGCAGGCTAATGAATGTTGTTAGTGTTCAAACAAAACTGGAAATCTCAAGCAGGTGGCTGTTGCCTCCTTGAGATCAGCTATGTGAATTGATGTATCGGAACAAAACTAGTTAGCTGCATGTCAATAGGAACTAAAGTGGTGAATTTCCAGATGTCAATGACCACGTTTAGCACAAAGTTAAGAAAGAGCTCTCATGTTGATGAAGTAGCACTGAAAATCAGTTCAAATGAAGGTGTTCTCCCCAGGAGGTTTTGTTTTAAGTTGTGTTACCACGGATGGTCACAGATTTTGAATATTAATTTGACCAATGAACCCTTTCTAGGTGATCAAGCCTCAAAGTATTGATAACTGATGAAGCTGGTCTAGGAAAACTTTTGGAAAGTACGCTTTTTTGATTCTTACCTCCCATAGAGTTCCTTGTTGTTCTCATAAACATTTCCTAGCTCATGAAACACAATGCCACTGCATAACAGTGAAGAACAGAAACTAATTAACTGCCATAATGATGGTCAACATTGGGATGTATGTTGGAAAGTTGGTATATAGTAGTCTGCTGATTTTGAAGAAATCTGTGTTGTAAGAAAAAGCAAAGTCTTTTACAGATACCTGATACATAACTTGTGTCATTGAATGTTCTAACACAAATTACTTCTCTTACACTCCTTTTGTATTTTTTGCAGTGCCTCTGAGACACATATATATGTATGTAACTTTTTAAGTAAAATTATCCTTTCAAATTTTAAATGAGCATGTGGTAACTCTCTGCTTTTTGGAAAAAAATAGTGTATAGGTTTACTGTCATGAGTTGTCAGAAAATTAGCACCTTTGAGTACAAATTTAGATAAAATTCAGAGAAAAATAATTTGAAATTGTAACCTTGCGTATTTGTGCATTACAGCTGACTTAGTTATAATGCTTCAGTTAATGAACAAAGGTGATCTATTTGTTTGATTAAGTCTGGCTGGAATTTTAAATTCAAGAACAAATGTTTTCCTTACAGAGTCCGTAATGCAAGAATTACTTGCTTTTTAAAACTTTTTTTATTTTTTCCCAGTCCTTCACAATTATAAATTACAGAACATGATAATGTCTTTCTGGGAAAACTTGAAAAAAATAAAAATGCTAAATGCACTACACTATTTTAGATTGTTTGACCTATTTAGGAAACTAAAAACTTCAACCTTTTGGACTTAATTCAGTATTTGACATCTACCAAGGAGTGTGCCAATTGTTACCAGTAAATATGAAACACCTGAATGAAGTCACTGAAGAGAAACCAAAGAATTACAGGGTCACTTGGCTCTCAATTAAAATGTGATTTGAACTTTGAAGTAAATCTGCCAACATTGTCAATTGCCAGGGCTTTTCCGGGATCATGAGGTAGAAATCACTGTTGTTGGCTTTCCTATAGTAAATGACATGATTCACATGTTCGCGACACAGTCTAACTGAGAGGAAAACAAATTTAATATCTGAGACCATCTGAAATAAAATAATGTTGTGATTTGTGCCAGATGGATGCCTGAAGTAATTACAATGTCAGTGCTTCCTAAGTAGGGTAATGATACGGACCTCATTCTGGTCAGTCCGGAGAAATCTGTTTTGATGAACTTCCTTTCAACTCTGTTTAGCTGAGACATATGTGGAAAGATAACCTAACTGGATGTTACTGCAATCTGTTTGTATTTCCCCAAGCTATTGAATACACTACTGCTGTAATTATACCAATGATGTTCTGTCCAAGTACCGAGAAAGAAAGAAAGGCTAAAGCCTATTATTTTTCTACTTAGGATGAAGCCTAAAGAAATAATCTCTGTCACCTTGGTATTGTAGTTATGAGCAGAACGGTCGTGACTTGGGGATCGTTGTTGAATTTAATTTTTTTACCAATTAACAGAAACTTCCGATCATGGATTTGGGTATGGGGCGGGGGCAGAAGAACATAATTAAACAAGTCAACACCTTTCCTTCCCCTTCCCCAGTCTCAGCTTAACCTTAACAAGTATCCTAACCCCTTCCTAGTCTCAACTTTCCTTCCCTTCACTGCAGGTTAGGTTCAGTGTGCTCCAGCTCCTTTGCTGAGGTGAAGAAAACGGCGGGAGGTGGGGTCATGTGCCGTAATGGTGTATTTCTGCTCTTCTTTGTTCTACTGTTTTTCCTGTCGTTCTCTTACTTTATGTCCCTGCTCTAGAGTAGCATCCACAGGCCAAAGGCCCCTTGGGGGGTTGTCCCTGCCCTGGCAGGGGTTCCCCGCAGCCACAGTCTTTGGGGGTTGTTGCTGTGGTCTCTCAGGGGTGTCCCTGCTCCGGCGGGGGTCACCCATGGCAGCAGTCCCTCAGGGTGCCCCTCCTTTGGCATGGAGGACACTCCTGCCCGGAGCGTGTCTCCAGTGCTGTGTGTCCCACCCATCGCAACTTCCACTGGCTCCCTTAAACCTGCCTGAGGTTTTGGGGGGGCAATGGGCTGTTTGTGCTGGTTCCAGAGCTGCCTGGAACCAGCTGTGACCGGCTCGGGGCTGCCTCCCACACAGGGCACCGCGGCTGCCCTCTGCTACCGAAACCCTGCCCCTTGGTGCCCAATATGCAGATATAGTCCAGATTTTTTTTTTTTTTCCAATCTCATTTTAAAGTTTTAGTCTGCAAAAGCTGTGCACAGACAGACTTGCATCCGCAGTACTGAATTTTGTAAGGTTTTGGAGGAAAAGGTTAACTTTAAGGGCAGGCTGGTTGATGAATAGCAGGTTAAGAAACAAGACCTTGTAAAGAATCGTTTCTTAAGTCTTCGTTTTGTGTCTTAGTCCTCGTGTTTCATTGACATTGGAGTCATCTTTCACCTTAAATAACAAGTGGCAGCTGTGTTTCCTCAGGGGCTCCTCCAGGATTACCTCAGAGAGGTAAGCAGCGTGCTCGTGTACCTTACGCTGCAGCACACCTCGCCTTATCCTTCCTCGGCTGCGTTTGAATGTATTATTTGCCATATTGCTGAAACAGTCGTTTAGCTCACTGGGACGAAATAATTTTCCGGTGAGCAGAGGCAGCAGGAAGGCGAAGCGCCTGGGAGCGGGGGATCTCCTGCCCGTGTGCCGACTGGGTCGTCTCCTGGTCTGTCATCTGGGATTCCAGCAGGGGTACGTACCCAGCTTGCTGACTCTGGATGCACAGCTCTTCCTTCATTCCACACCTAAACCTCGACAGACGTTGTATCGCAGCCATGTCATCTCCTAAAGAGCTCAGGGCTGAACTGGCTGATGCTGGGTATTTTGGTATAACTGTGTGAGCTCAGTAGCGTTGGTTCCAGTTGCTGTCTGAAGGCTCAGAAGCGGAATGCCCTCTTGGTTAACAGTTCACGCAGGCTTGAAAAGCTTTTCGAATTTGTTTTCTAAGTGGTCATATTCTAAGACTTATCCTCACTTTAAAGAGGAAAACTGGGATTTGCTGGGATTTGAACGTCTGTTTGGATCCCACATACTGAGCCGAGTGCTTCTAGACTGCAGGTCTTCTCACCGACACATCCTGTTCATTTGAACAGAGCAGTCTATTATATAAATTGTCCAAGGCCTATTTTATTCAAAATGAGCTATCATTCTGGCTTTACATAAGCTGAAGAAAATATCTTTTTGCAAAGCTGACTGAAAGTCGGTAGACCAAATTGTGTAAAAAGAGTTTGGTATTTCAGTTTAAAATTATACTGATTAGGACAAAAATAACGGTCTCCCTTTGGGAAATGGGGTTTCATTAAAATCAGCCTTCAGCTGAGTCTATCAGAGCTGTCAGTCACAAGAGGAGGCCATTAGGCATGAAACTGTATGGAAAGATTGTAGGCACGCAGCCTGTCTGTTTATATCTTCCATGCAATAAATACCACCACACTTTTTGATTTGAGAAATATGAGAATATTTTATTTAGTTGGAAATCCTGAAGCAATGAATTTCTGAGTCAAGATTCTTGCGGGGGGTGTGTGCTACTTCATTCTGAATTCTGTGAAGAGCTTAGATACTATATTTTTTCTGCCTTGTAACTCATCTGTAGTGTTGAGTTTGGTTTCAGATGTGATGTATACAAGTGATGTTGGACATTGCATAATATTTATGTGTTTTGGAGAATCTGTGACTTGGCAGGACATTTGCTTTGATGAGGTTAGGAGGTTGGCTGTATGTTTTACCCCAAAAGTTTCTCAGCAATGAAACAGTAGGGTCATCTTCATGAAAATAATTATAAATAACTCCCAAAACACTCGTATCTATTATTAAAGTAGTATATACCCCAAGGTGGTATTTTAAAAAGAGAAATATCTGTCATATTTGTAATATTTTCTACATTAACTGAATTATAGGACTTTATAGCACTAACTGAAAATGCCAGAAATCTAAATGATAGTATTAATGTAAAATAATTCTTTTTGCTGTTTTACGACTAATTCTAAATTGCTGGCTATTGTAATCATATCTTTCTGAATGAAATGCTACTGAAATTGTAGCTCCTATATAGAGAGAAGAAAAAAACCCAAGATCAGAATATTTTTGTTGCCTGTGATGGATGCTTGACATCCAACATTTTTGATATATAAGAATAGATGGCAATTGCCACTTACCCATCCGATTTTATGTGATGTGCTATCAGACTTGTTTTGGCTGCATGTAGCATAATTTCCACAGAATGTGATGCTACCTTTTGGATTTAGCCTTGAGGGCTTTTGTATCAGTTGCATTTTCTGATTTATTTTAGTACACGTAGTCAAGCCATTAGAAAGCTAAGGCTCTCAAATTTATCTGTATGTGATCTGAGAAGACATAACACCAGTCTAAGGATGGCCCTCAGCAAACAAAGGCTCTTTCTTCAAAAGAGTAATGTGACCAGTATATGTACTCTGGTTACAAGAAAGAAGCAACCCCGTATGAGTAGTTGGTTTTTGTTGTTTTTTTTTCTTCTTTCCCCAGATATTGTTATATGCTGTATCACACACATAATTTATTATAGACTACTTGATCTTTTAGTAAGACAGATGGTTTCTTCAAAGAAGTTTCCCAACTTCCCTTCCTCACATTCCGTCACTTTTATTTCCATCAGTCTTCAGTCAGCATCCTGTTCCCTAACATCTGCAAACTCATCCAAGTGAAAGCTTTCTTTGGACTGACAGCCGTAAGACGTCTCTGCATCTGCAGTCTTGCATGGACTCCTTGGTTTTCACAATTATGTATGTGCAAATTTCAGCATATGGTAGGCTTTATCCAGTGCATTGAGTGCTATTGGGGTGGGCAAAAACAAATAGAGTTAGTACCATATATACCAGAATAAACTTACATAGGCAATGAGTAATGGACAAAATAACTGACAAAAGGAACATTTTCCTTTAAAAAAAAGAAAAAGAAAAAGAAAAAAAGCCTCTCTGATTTCAAAGTCTTGATCTTCAAGAGAAACTGCAAAAAGCCCTTTAAAAATGAAGGTCAGTGCTAAAAGTAAAATCTCATTAGATACTAAGTGCAATGGAGAGATTGGTGCTATGGCAGATTATCGCTTTTCCTGAGTAACACCTCCTAACTCCCAGCTGTTCTCTAGGTGCTAAGTATTTATTCCTCATGCTTGGAAAATATATTATGAGTTATTGCTTCTTGCCCTGCCAAAAGCTTTTTGTGATCTATCGATGTCTAGCTCCCCTTTTCTAAAGATCATCTAATTGTGCTGGAACAAAGCTGATTATATAAACCAAGCGTTTTCAAATTTTTACTTAGCTTGATGTTTGCTCTATTTTTTTTTTCAGGTCTGATAAAGGCTTTGAGTGTCAAAAAGCTTTTGTTTCCTTCAATATCTCTTTATCTGCTGATGTAAGAAGAAGATACTATCTCTGCAAATGCTGCTTCAGCTGTTCCTAACACACTCTTGCTTGTCCTTTTCTCACCTGGTCAGTAGTTGGAGGTTGTAAAGGTTTTTGAAGGTTGTAAAGACAGATGAGTTAGGGAGAGATTAATTTCATCCAACCTTGATGCAGTTAAAACTTCAGCGTGTGGGTCACTAGCCAACTAGGCTTCCTCTGCAGCAGCGAGAAACAGGCACGAGCAAAAGATAATTATGTTCTTTTATTACTTATCCTGTTGTAGGAAAACGGGAACAAAATGGGGGAAGGTAAACAAAGCTTTAACTCTGTCAAAATCCATCCAGTTCCCTTTGCCACTTTTCCCTTCAAAAATGACTGATTCTGGAGCAGCGTTTATGCCCAGATCTCCAGGATACTGTCAGGACCTGATGGCTTACCAAAACCAAAATGGGGGGAAGGCCCACTGATCTCTGGGGTACAGTTTAAGTGAGTAAATTTAAGTGTAGGAAAGAGGTGACTAGAAAACTAATTACTCTCATGGATTTAGGATTAGGATGCTGATATTTGACAATCTGTATGCAGAACAAAATGCCATTAAAATAGCAGTTTTACTGTCTGAATTGGTTGCACTTTGTATCTGACTCTATTACAGTGGACTTCACATACCAATAATGTTTGCCTTACGTGGCTGACATATAGTTGTGAGTGAAAAATGGTGCACTTAGCCTCCCATTTTTAATCTTTTGAGACTTGTGTATGCTTTCCAAAACTGAATTACGTTTGAATTTCTGAAGTGGAGTGTTTTAACTAACCTCTTCTTGGTCTGATATTTAAATGTGGCAGTTCTCTTTTTCTCTCTCTTTAACAAAAACAAAAAAACTCAACATAACAACTTTCGATAGTAACATTAAAGTGAAGTTCAAAGAACTTTTACATAGCTTGGAATATATTTTGTAATTATTGTGGTAGACAGATTTTTTCAAATGCAGTACTCCAGGGTATCTCCAGTTTCTAAACTTGATTAAATGAACTAAAGCTCTGTTTTAATAGGTTTCAAAGAGAGACCTGTTCAGTCATCCCTGCATATGATGTTTTTACCCGGAGCCTCAAGAAGACACTTGTGGAGATTAAAATTTGGATAAATTAATTTTCAAAGGGAAAGAAAGAATATAATAAAATATATGTGTTAAGATTTACTAATGGTTGCTGAACTTTCTATACTGTGTATTGACATCTCTTTGCAAATGCTGTGCATTTAAGCTTTGTGTTGTTCTGGAAAAAAATGGACACATTTTCCTGGTTATGGTTGGAATGTACGTTCTAGTAATAACAAAGCAAAAACTAAAGATGTGGTAGGTAAGTACCATCACAGAAGGACAGAAAGACAGGCAAGCACTGAGGCAAACTAAATATGATGTACTCTGAGAAATGCTGCAGAGATTCAAGATATTTTAGTTATAAATTATTCAATTTGCAGGCTTGCTTTCCTAATAATGTAACTTCATCTGTAGAGTAGTAGTAAGAGGCAGTAGCAATTATAAGTATTTTTAGCGAATAAGTATTAGAAGTTCTGAGAGCGCCATAAAACTATTATACCTTTTCAAAACATTATATCTGAACTACATATAATTATGAAATTGTTTTGAATACCCTTAAGTTCATACACTTTTCAAGTATACAAATTGAATATTTTGGTCTCCAAACACACATCCTATCTGTGTATGCACTGTGCAATTTGTACATCGTGTGTACCTGATTAATGTTACAAGTTTATCTGCAAATTTAGTCCCCAAAAAAATCTGTTTAATTTAGAGAGAAAGTTGCAAGTTTTCCTCTGTCTTTGGTAAGGGATAGAATATATGCTTTTAGCTGATAACCTTTTGGAAACTTCTGAGGTTTTAATCTGCTGGAGCTATGGTATTTGGAAATTGAGAGAATGCAGATCAAAAATTCTATTTCTTGTGACTCTACAATTTAATATAGGGTTACTAACTCTATCTGTGTTCAGCGTATTTTTTCTGTGTTTTACAGTGATGTATTATTTTGTACTTGCTTATTTGTCTTGGAAAACTGTTGCTTTTTGTTTTATATCTGATTTGGGAGATAAGAAAGTCTTGTCACAAAAATGCTTGTTTATCCACTTTTCTTATATGCCAGTATAATAGGTGTTACAGTTTAAATTACTGTTATTTTATAGAAATTCTTGTGGCGGGATTTAAATCCTATGGCCTCATTCACTCTTTCACTGAAACAAAAAGTAAATGGTTTAGATGGTCTATCACTGGTCATAACATTTAGATTAAATGAACTAGAAAATAATCATGCTTGAGATACAGTGTCCATAGGCAGAATAGCATGTGATCCTTTAAAACTGTTCTTCTATTTATGTTTGTTATTTACTCACCTCCCCCAGGAAGGTCAAACAAGATGAACTATCTTTGAGTCAGTAAATGCGCTGGAAAGGGGTTAGTTCAGAGACAGCACCTCTCTGTTCAACATACCTGGGTTCAAATTTATTAAAATTCCACACCCTGCATAAAAGCATTTTATGGTAACTGGGTAGTTGGCCATGGATTTGTTTTGAAATTCAGTTAGTTCTGCAGTGACTAAGGATGCCCTGAAAGATCCACAGCTAAAATTTTGCATATGTGTTCCTCGGCAATTGGTTAGCAAAGAGAAAATAACCTAGTCTATTGGGACAACTTCAAGGCCCATGAAAATGACGGTTAAAGCCCAAGCCATTTTTTTGGGCTGCTCAAGTTGTTGCTTTTATTACCTCTTAGTGAGCAAGGGTTTTGTTCATTGTGTTTGTGAATTAGTATAGTCTCCCTCCATCCTGTTTAAAAAAAAAAAAAAAAAAAAAAAAAAAAA
>VFFE01007779.1:298031-313562 GCA_008921705.1 Burhinus oedicnemus | reverse complement strand
TTTTATTTTTTATGTCTTGTTTTTTTTTTTTTTTTTTTTTTTTTTTTTTTTTTTTCTTCTTTTTTCTTTTAACATATTCTGACTATGGAAAAATCTTATTTTTAGTACTTAGTTTTGCTTCATGACAGGTCTCACTGAGAAGGTGGTAATATGTGAAATAGTCACCAGTGGCTTAGGGCTTTTCCTTTGCACTGTTGACAGGGACTGCTACTTGGAGCTACGGGACTGTTTCTCTTGTCTTCACGGGAGAAGCCTTTGCTGACCATCTTCTGTTTCCTTTTTCTGTTAATTGCAAAACACTCTCTCCTAATGAAGTTGTCAAAACGTGCTTCCTTTGTTGTTTTTTTCTCTTCATATTTTGTCTTTTTCCTCATGAGAAGTGGACAGTGCTTTGCCACTGCTTTTGTTGTACATAGGTTGTTTCGTTCATGCTTGCTCATTTGCCGATGCTCAAGGAGTGTTACTGAGCCTGGACTCTATTAAAATGGATGGCAAGAGGAGATGTACTTGAGCCCTCGTAAGCATACTAAAAGTTAGAGTTAGCTGCTTATATACAGCTTTATTCATTAGTAATGCTTTCTGCCTATTACAAATCTGTAGGGATATCTCTGCTAGGCCGCAATGGCTGTGTTTAAATCCAAATAGGGAAATAAACTAGGGAGTAAGCTATGCTTTCTATACGCTTCCCGTTTATAATGTTGTATACGTTAATGAAACCAAAGTCAGATGAGAGATCTACTGAGGACATAAGAGACCAAACTGTGTGCCTTTGTCAGAGAACTTGTTAAAATAGAGAATTTAATGGACTTTATTACATTAATTGTTTTTTGGTTCAACTTTAAAAACACAAAATAACATTTTAATTATTATTTAATAAATATTTAATTTCCATGTAAACGATTCTGTGCCTTCAGCTTGCAGATGGCTCCACCTCTTCACTTGTCCATTGCCTGGCAATACTTGCAGTGGTAACTGGCTAAATATTGGTCCAAATAAGAATAGGGCGTTTGTAGTTGGAGGCTGAAAGCATAATTGGGATGGCAACATTATCTAGCCTTGTGAATGTGTTCCTTTTGTTTATCTTTATATAATAAGTAGGGGAATGGATGTGTCCCCATCTGCTTCAAGTAGATTTAGTATCAGCAGTAGCAAAAAATGTGCTTTTAATCAGTTTTTATTTGACTAAAAACCAACACATGCTGACCATGTATATATCAAAATAGTAAAAAACCTGTGAGCTGAATGATAAATATTGTGATTATTGTTTTTTGTATGTTGCCTTCTAAAAGCCAGTATGAATTTGGCCTGTGGATGATGGAAAAAATGTCATTTTAAAACGCAGGAACATCACTTCCAAAGTAGTGGTAGTCTTCAGCTACCTCTGCCTGGAGTAGTTCAAGTTAAATATTGTACTGTTTGCAGGCATTCTCTAGGGAATGGGCATGCAGAATACAGGGCTACATTTTAATATTGATGATCATTGAACAGCCCTCACTTTTTTCCCATCTTTTGATACTATGTGTCTAGACAGCAGGGCAAGTCTAAATTTAATCTCGAACTGAGATTCAAGAAGTCTGGGAGTATATGGATTTCATTCTCTATTTTAGAGTCGGATGACCCCCCCTAAGTTCAATAGGGCATAGGTAGAAAGGCATGACAAAACTATTAATGGCATTTCCAGAAGGAACCTGATCTTGTTCTGCTCTGTAAGTGAGGAAGACTTTGCTAAGATGGTGTTCAGATTCATGAACTTTGATTATTTGTTACCTCAATGCCCATAAAGGATTACATTCTTATGTTAAAGCAAAGTTTGCCTGCCTTGTTTTTATGACAGAGTGGGGCCAAAGGGCTTTTGGGATCAGTCTGTGTCAAGACAAACCTAGGGAAAGAGGGAGAGAGACTGTGGCTAAGCCAAGGCTGCATCAAGGACTGGCTGAGTGGTGTTTTGCTTGCAGAAAAAGTATATTGCCAAGCACTGAAAGCAACCTCCCCCTTCACTATGAATCCATAAGAGGATATTCCTCTGGGAGTATTTGTTTTGACTTCATGAATATTTAGTTTGCAGTGTGTTTTGAATCCGTCGTTACAATATTTCCATCTTAAATACCACCATTAACAAAGACAGAAAAAAGAGGATGGCATCAGTTAAAACAGGGACAGGGGAGTGTGTGTCTTTATGTATGCTCAATTAGCCTTAGAAACTACTAATTTATGGCCAGATTGTGGCACTAATGCTCACAGATGGAGTAGGATATTGTGGAAAGATTCTGCCCAAATGGCCGAAGCTGCAGGCACTTTCTCCTTGGAAGGAAAGATGCAGAGAGGATATTCCCAGTGTGTTTCGGTAGTACCTGCAGTGTGGCATGTTCTGTACCTTTTAACTGCAGTGTCACTAACCATGAAAAACAAACAATCCTGTGGTTCAGTCCTTATATTTCTTTAGCCTATTTTGCCTGCTAGTAGAAGTGTAGGGTGCTGACACTTCTGGTATCTTTCCAAAGATCATAACAGCTGGGATTCAGACTTCTGCAGTCTCGTTACTCTTTCATTGGTATTTCTGCAATTAAAAAAAAAAAAAAAGAAAAAAAAGGAATTAAAAACCCTACAACCCTTAACACCGGATCTGGGCGTGTGTCACATAGCTCTTTGGCAAGCACTCAAGAGAGTATTCTGCTTTCTGGCATTTCTCTTACAGTAAATACGCACAGTTGCCTACTGGTGCTCAAATGGTATGTGATAATGAATTTTGCCATAGAAATGGCAATGTCATAGCGGCCTTCTTAATAAGGGGACATCTTTTAATAATGCTAATATGCTTCTGGTTATCAAGAATAAGAAAGATATTTCCTATGGTGTCATGCTCAAAGAAATGTGAGACTTTCACTAGGTTGTAAATAAATCTGCCTGCTCCTTCTAAAGAACCAGAGACTGTGATAATGGCATTCAAAATGATGCTGACATCAGCCCAGTGGTTCTTGCCACCACTGAAAGAGCAAATAGTTGCTATTTAATTCTAATGCAGTGAGATAGCCTGGAGCTAAATAATACATTTTTGTTAGTAATTATTTAGCACAATCCCAAACTGCAAAATAAATTTACATATGACTTGTCCCTTGTTGACTATCTTACTTAGAGGGTATATGGGAACACAGGAAGGAAAATGCCTCCAAGAAGATGGTTTGTTTGCATTATTTCATCTGCTAACATTATCAGAAGCCTTTAAATAAAAATGAAATATAAATAAGTTACTGGTTTTAAACATTAAGAACTCCTCCATGCAATATTTAACAATATTCCATCAAAGATATTACCTTTTTATGTGAAAAGGAATGTATGAATATGAAAACACTTTCCTCTGTCCTTAGGTATGGAACTCCTGTTTGTGGTTGGTTTTATTAATGTTCAAATAATTGAACATCATTCAGTAAATGGGAAAAAATCAATTAAAACTTACAAATCTTTGTAGATTGATGTTTACATAGCTCTAAAACGCAGCACTAGTTGTGTTGAACTGAAGATAAAATGCGTCGGAGGTTCATTCGTAGGCGATGATGTGAGCCCTGCTCTGTGTGCTTAGCTGTGATCTTTGAACCTGTGTGCTTCTGAATGAGCTGGACGTGACCAGGGGGGCTCCTAGGGGCTGTGAGAAAGCTTGCCCTATTGGGACACCCTCCCTCCTCACCTATGACCTTACTGGGCTATTGAGAGCACCCCAGCCACCTTATCCTCCAACGGAAACATGCTGGAGAGCTGTATGCAGTGCGGCTCCGGCAAATCCTGAAAATGGCTCTACTGATGAGTAGAGAAAAATGTTTATCTTTAACAAACTCCCTCACTGGAAAGTTCTGCTCCTAATTTACACCATATTGCTCTTTTTTATTTTACACCTGTAGGGTTTGGTTCCTCCAAGTCAGCACTGGTCGCACCATAATTGCAGCGCCTCTCCTGTTGTCCCAGTATTACAGTCCTGCATTGTCAAATGTTGATGCCACAGTATGTATTAAACAGGATAGTACAAGGTCACTTTTTTTGGGCATCCTTCTCAGACATGGGGCATTTTACTGACTGACAAGCATCTCTCTTACGAGGGAAGGCTAGGAGAGCTGAGACTGTTCAGCCTAGAGAAAAGAATGCTCAAGGAGAATTTTATCAATGCGTATGAATACCAAAAGGGTGTAAAGAAGATGGAGCCAGGCTCTTTTCAGTGGTGCCCAGTGACAGGACAAGAGGCAATGGCCATAAACTGAAACACAGGACGTTCACTTTGAACTTCAGGAAACACTTTTTTACTGTGAAGGGTGACCAAGCACTGCCACAGGTTGACCAGGAAGGTTGTGGATTCTGCGTCCTTGGAGGTATTCAAAAGCTGTCTGGACATGGTCCTGAGCAACTGGCTGTTGGTGGCCCTGCTTGAGCAGGGAGGTTGGACCAGATGATCTCCAGAGGTCCCTTTCAACCTCAACCATTCTGTGATTCTGTGGTGTGTAGCAGCTTTTGCTTTATAGGCATTTTCCATTTGTGTTTGACTTTCACATGAAAAAAGAGGCTGGGGCGGGGGGGGGAAGGCAGCATTAAAACAAACCTAGCGGGCTTTGTTTAAACAGATGAATTGAAAAAGAAGGGAAACACAGTCCTTAGGGTTAGCTGGAACTGTAGATCTTAGTCCTCGGAGTGTGGGAAAGAAGTTAAATCTGGGGCTCCTGAATCAGCTCATGGCCTAGTTTGTCTCATCTAGGCATACCCAGCAGTCACTGGGTGGTACTGGAGAAGCTGCACAGGGACTGCAGAGCGGGAATACTGCCTGAACGGGACTGAGAGCTGCTGAAGCCGCTGCGGTCACTTGCAGCCCTTCCTCGGCACATAGACTGACTATAGATAAATGGCGGGAACTAAGTATGTTTTTGTAGAGAGAAGGAATAGGAAAAAAAAAAAAAAGAAAAAGGCTGAGATGGTTCATCAGCGAAGAAAGATATATGTGTAAAAATCTGCCAAAAAACCTCCCCTCTCTGATACTTCAGGTTTCAGTGATTACTGATGTTCACAGGCTGGGAGAGAAGAAGCAGGATGCTGCGTGCTCAGATAGGTCCTCTCAGACTAATAGATAGGTAGTGGGGGCTCTTATTGATTTGTGAAGGGCATCTTGACAGAGCTGCTTGAAAGTCTGGGAGTTTATTACCCAGCTCAGTCTAAAGCTGCAGGAGTTTGTGCCTGAAGCAGCTGCCAGCGATAATTTCTCTCCAAATCAAGTCCCTTTTATTTAAAAAGGAGTCGGATTGATAGCGGCTTTTCTGAGACGAATTAACACTATCTCTGTGGTAGCGTTATGTAGGCCACACCGTGTCCACTCAGGGTGTAGGCTATAGGTCCCACCATCTCCTTCCTCGCCTGCAGCCTGGCTATCTGTTGTGGCCGTGTGGATAGTTCTTGAATTTGAAGCAAGGCTGATATGAATGTTTTGTATGGTGCTTAGTTCTACTGTAAATGAGGATTTTTTTAAAGAGACCTTTTTTGTTCTTGGGTGCCTTAATATGCAGCATTGGGTGCTTTGTTTTCCTCTGGGAGAGGTGATGAGGATGCTTTTATCTTTCTGAGGCAATTTAATGTAAAACAGATGAGAAGAAGAATGACATCAATTATAAACACTTCCTTTGATAACCATTATTTTTATTGGTGATGATTAAAATTTACATGCGCAATAATGTTTCTGCGATTTTTGTGTTAAGACTTTTAAAGTGGAGTTTCATTCATAGGGAATTTTGTATTGGGGAGAAGAGCTTTTAATGTGCGTTTGCTAATTTCTAACAAAGAGAACTGCAGCGTTAAAATATTCTGCTTAGAGTGACAAGTGAGTGCAAATCAGGTTGTAAAGGTGGCCAAGCTGAATGTTTTGTTTTTAAATATTAATTTGGAGTGCCTCATTCTGAGGCACATGCATATGAGGGAGATGGTAGATTCAACCACATTTGAATCCAGCCCTGAACTGTGATTCACAGTAATTAGATTATTAACATTTGCTATTAAAATACGTACAATTGCATTCAGCTGCATTCATCCTTAAGATGGCCCATTAGCAAACAGGCAGACCTCAGAAAGCTCCTGGGGATTTCTGAAAAGAGATGGCATTTCATTGTAACGCAGAGGAAAGGGGAAGCACAGCATGGTTCAGGCACCTGTATCATTGTGGCAATTGAGCTTTCTTTTAATTGGCTAGCCTGGGATTGACTTGCTTTTCAAGAGAGTCACATTTGGGGAATAAGGGAGCTAGATCATCCTCAGATTGTGACCCTCAGCATAGAGTGAAGACCTGGAGCTGTTCTCCGCTTCCTGGGGACGAGACAGCCATGTAGGGAAAAACTGGGAGAGTCTGAGGTCTGTCTCACTGTTGTTTCACCAGTCAGCCACAGTACTTGCTAGGTGTGGGGCAAGGGAATTATGTTTTTTCTACTAGAAACCCTAGACAACCTAATCTTCCCACAGAATAAAGCCAAGAAACAATTCACTCTGGTCCTCTGCAGTGAGGCTGCATATTATCACTGAATTGGAAGCGTGGACTTGCTGATGGTGTGCAGTCGCAGGATTGAAATATTTTGGCCTTGTCAGTCTGTTCTTTAGCAAAGCCAGAAAGATCTGAAAATGGTTGTTCTTTATCTTGGCTAAATTATACATTGATAAAGGTTTCCTTGCACAGAATACCTTGAATTTATTGCTTTAGATATTTTGACTTCTTGAGTTGGAACCACTTAACACACTGAATCTGTTCTTTTTTTCTGAGATAGGCTTTAATTCACAGACTAATAAACTTTTCTTTTTTTAAATGGGTTACCATCTACGGCATGCTTCTCAAGTACATTATTTAGGGAGAAGCATGTTGTTTCTAATCGATTATGTGCCTTTCTGCATGCTAGTAATGACTTCATAATTAGAGCAAATAAAGTGCATTAGATTTCACCATGCAGTAAATAGTGCTATAGCACTAATGTTAACTTACGCCAAAGGTGTTAAACCCCTCTAAGGAAGTGGAACAAGGAGCTAAATTACTGAGATCTTGAGAGACATGTAGTAACCTGAGAAACCAAGTTATGAAAATAGACCTGAGTGATGAATGTAATTGGGAATTTTATCCATGATATTCAGCTAAAAGCCAAGGAGCCATGAAAACCAGTCTGTATACTGGCCTTCTTTCAAGCTTTTCCTTTGAGTAGCTTTGGTGAGCTTTCTGCGCCTAGGCTGAAGTGGAGACTAACTGTATGGAAGCCCCCAGCAGCCAACTCCTGCCTCTAGAGGTACAGAAAGATGGCATCATGTGTCACAGGTTGTACCATGAGTAATGGCTATGTTGTATGAAACGGTGACCAGTTGCCTCCTCTGGCTGGAGAGTATAATCTCTTGAATGTCTCTGCATGGTATACCGCATGGAGCTGGGATCATCAAACTGTATCCAAGTGGATTGATTTTTCAGTTGCTTGACTACTAGGAAAAAAATAAAGCACTGTAATTGAGATAAATGGCAAAAAGGAGATGTTATTACAAATATTATAAATAACCTTGCTTTTATATAGATATTGCCAAATAGTAGCAACATGTAGAAATAGGAATGTGTTTAATGCCTCTTGTTATCTTCTGCTATTCTGCATTTCTGTGCTCTCGTCATTTGAAGGCTGGTGCTAAAAGATGAGGGAAACAAAATTATTTCTCAGGCTAATTTCTTCTTGAACTTTTTTCCCCCTTCCCCAATCTACATAAAGTTTTAGCTAACGGTGTTTTAAGATAGTGCAACTGGAACCAGGTCAAGACAGCATTCTTAACGTGCATGTCAAATCTCTCAACCTACCACAAGAAGATGAATCCTTCAAACTTCTAGGTCCAGAGCTTGGTTTCAGGTGATGTCAGAGTAATTGGGGATATCTGTATGGATTTGTATCACTGAAAAATGCAGTAAATATATTTGCAACATGTTTCCAAGTAATTGCATTGGAAAATTCTGTCACTTCCTGATGTTTGTCTGCTCTCTTTTCGTGCCTGTCCCTACATGAAAATACGAGCATGTTTACGTGGCAGATTTACTGTTGTTTATTTAGTTCTGACTGGAAAAAATAAATGCATAGGCCTGCTACAGGGCTTTCTCCTTGTGAAACTGTTTTCTGGCCATGCAGCTTGCTCATGCCAAGAGATTCAGAGGTGTCCAGATGATCTGGCCAATGCAGCATAACTCCTATCTTAGCTGGTCTCCCTCAGCCTGTGTCAGACTGGGTGGTTCCCTCTTTCAATTGAGATAAATGCTTGGAAATACAGTGACAGACCTGTCCAGTTATGTCCATGTGGGGGGACTGAATGGCTCTTCTCTCTTGCTGGGCACTGCAGTGGCCCCTCTGGAGACCCGTATCAACCTGGGGAGAGGCTGAGGGAGCTGGATGCTGCTGGAGGTTTGCTTTGAGCTGCTGCTCACCTTCGTGGCCCTTCAGCTAGCATGTACCCTCTCATATCTGCCTTGAGCCTGTTGCCTGCTGTGCTCCACTGCGGTACGACGTTGCAGAAGGTAAATTTAAGAAGTCTGATGAAAACTGGAGACCGAAGATGAGAAATAACAGATGACATCTTCCAGAGTAACCTCTTCAGTTGTGGCTTGGGAGTGGGAGAGTGTTGTTCAAATACTATGTTTTCTCTTGTCTGTTCAAGGGCACCCTAAAAAGGGAAGGTTGTGAGTGTTCTTGGACTATGGCTTGAGGCAGGATTATTACAGTAAAGATTTATTCTCTTCAGTATTCTAACTCTTTCCTGCTCCAACACCGTCTCTGGGCAGCTGAGATTTCAGTCGTTTTTAAATACATTTCATCAAGATGCCTTTGGGATGCTTCCTGAGATTTCCGGGTAATTTCATTAAATAACTGCTGTTAGTTATCCCCAAATTTCATTTTGATTGACTTTATTAAATGGGCTTTGACTTTCTTGATATTTGAGTAGAAAAAGCTTCTCCTGGCATTTGTAAATGTTCAGGTTGGGGTGTGTGTGTGTGTTTTTTTTAAAGATTGTAATTAAGTTTCATGGCAAGACTTGCAGTTGTTTCTCTGCTATTTGAGTATGTGTGCTTAGAACTGCTGTCAGTTTTTTCCTTTTTAGCTCCATTATGTTCATTTCTGTACTTAAAATTCTCCGAAAGTTTTCTCAGACATATTGAATGTATCTGTTTTAAGAGATTCTTTGGTGCACTTCGTAAAACTGAATTATTTTTAAAGTGCATGTATGGATTTGCATAATCAGCGCTCTGGTAAGTGTTTAATTTTCAGTGTTGTTCATGAATAGCACCTCATGAAGTTCTGCCTTCAGTTCTGATTTGGGGCTTTTAGACAAATAATTTAAATGTGAGATGTACAATTATTAATTGTAATAGTTAAGAAAAAATGTAAATTTTATGTGCCTGACAACAAACCTGAAATTTTTGAACTCCATATTCTCAGAAAATGCCAAATTTAGTGAGCAGCCGTGGTGAAAATGACTAGTCATTACTAATTAAATTAAGAAAAAGTTAGCATGCTTCAGGCAAGCTGATTATGTGGGCTGTTTTAATGGCTATTTGATGGTAGGTATGTATTTTATTTCCCTGGCAAAATGTTGCATGTAATAATGGACTTTGAAGTGTCTTTGAGTTTTACCCCCCCAAAATTAACTTATGTAGGAAAAATGAAATGAAGGTAGGTAAATATAAATTAAAAAAAACCCCAAACCCAACAACAAACAAACCCCCCAAAAAAACCCAACTCAAAAGCTACAAATAAAATAGACAAAAATGATGAGGTGGTGATTAAAATATTGTAAATAGTGGCAGTGCATATTGTAGAAGGAAACTGAAGAAAGGTAGGCAAGTGTTAAACAGTGAATACTTTTTTCCCTCATTTCTAGATGGATATACTTATGCATCAAAAAGGGATGGGAAAGGTCTATAGGGGGGAAAAAGCATCTGGCTACAGTAAGATCTGATTCTGGGAAAATTAAGAGAAACTGAGGACCACATCATAGTTAGAGTTAGTGTGAAGAAGAGAATTGTAGGCTACAATCTAATAAAATGAGGGAAAACAAAGCATATTTTGGTTTCTTTTGTAATGTATTCAGGGAAATACCATCAATTCATGTTGTATGTTATATAACAGAATTGAGGAGAAAACAATTGCAAGTTTGCTGAAACTTTGATTTGTAGTGAGAAATACAGCTGATAAACATTTATGTGAAGTAATAGGTGTGTCTTTTTTTTTAATAGCTAATCTTTGAGGAACAATACCGTCCTCACAATAAAAGGATAAATGGGAAAGAAAAAAAAAAAACCCTCTAATTTTAAACTGCCTTCTGATCCTTGACTCATTCTGGAGAGGAAAACTCCCACTATATTACAGGAGACTAAGATTTGAGTTTACATCCCAGCAAAATGTACTTAACAATATAGATACTCTTGTGATCACTTGTCTTGAAAATTGTTTGCCTATTTATTATTATTATTACTACTAACTTTTGAGGCTTTCCAAAGTGGAGATAACTTTTATTTACTTGTGGCTTTAGATTTTGTTTCTCAGTTGTTCTGGTCCATATTCCTGTAGAGTAGTAGTTTCCAAAGCCTTGGCCTATGTATCTAAACATTGGTACTTTCTGAGAACATTTCCAAAATTTCCTTATCTTTCTATACATATATCTAAAATGTAAAATCCATATATAAATATGTATCCTAATAACTTCTGAAATTATATATGTACTTCTTAAGTATTTATTATATCTATAAACTTAAGAAGTCTACACCTGGACAACAAGGTAGACTTTTAATTACTTTTGACAGCATATCAAATAGAGAAATGTTTTTGAAATGAATCTTGAGACATGCATTTTGTTTGGGCAGCAAACAAAATAATATCTATATTTATGTTTTTTTCCCCTTCTTTTAGGTATTAAAGTGTGACCTGCTTTCCCTAGGACTGCCCCTATTCAATAAAATTTTTGTTATCTCTTTCAGTGGTACATTCAGGAAAAATACTAGATATTAAATCAAATAAAAGATGAGCCAGTATTTTTGTCTTTGTATTTATTTATTAAATATAAATATTTAAATTCCATGAATAAAAGCTAGAATTGAGAATGATGCCAGAAATTTGTAGAAGAATCGTAATGATGAGAACAGCAGTCTATGGACTAGAAACAAATTTTTTTTTTTGGAAATAGGTTTGACTGTCCATAACATAGAGCTGAGCCTATATTGATTATGGGAACTTGGCACTTCTGGGTTCCTACATGGCACGGTACCATTCTGGAGTCCCTTGGTTGTCTACCCATTGTTTTTGAAGTCCTGTTCTGGTGTGAAAACTTCGCTCTGCTGTCATCCTTACCCCATTTTTGTTATTCACCCTTCTGCTGAAAACATCCCTCTGTATAGTACTAACTTAACTGTTGAGAATACAGATACAGTAAGCTACTGTGCAATACTTTCAGTTTTCAGTAATGTATTATTTATATATCACTGACACAAGTAGTGCTTGGAACTCCTTTATTGACAGCTATGCAGCACCGTCCCTTCAGTCTTTTTACATTCATGCTGCCAGGATATTACGTGTTTAGGTGGTGTTATTGGGATGTGAATCACAGATTTTATGTTGCAATGCGTTGCCCCTCTATTAAAGCTGCATGTATTTTTTGAGTCTCTGCACATGTGTATCTCCCCCTCCCCCCCCTTAATTCTTACAGAAAAAGTTCTTCATTATCTGTCAAATCATTAACCATTACACTTTTCAAAAAAGCATCTTTGGGGTATTCTTGTATTATCTTTGTACAAAACATCTCCTATAATCTGTTCATTAGTGGTATTTACTGCATTACTCCACAAAATTCTGCCAATAAAAAGAAAATCTGCATGTCTTGGTCGCGAATATCATCATAAAATTAATCAAGATTATTCATACAAATGAGAAAAGGGAATATTTGACCAGTGTTACTCCATAAGAAAGCGACAAACCATCAGCTGTCAAATTTTAGTGTCTTGCACCAGAATTATGAAGGTACATTCTTGTAGTGTTCTTTAGAGCTGCGAAATATCTCGTCCTTTTGGACCTGAATGCCCAGTATTGTTTTTTTTAAAAAGCCAGTGCAATGCTAGGATTTATTAGGAAGAAGTAGAAAATGGAACAGAACATCATTGTGGCACCGAATGATTCCACGCTGTGCCTGTGTGTTCAGTATTTGGGCCAATTCTGGTCTCCCTCGCTCAAAAACCGTGTACTAGAAATGGGGTAGATTCTAAAAAGGGCAGTAAGTATGATCAAGGTTGTGCAATGACTTCTGCACAAGGAGCGACTAAATTGGCTAGGACTCTTGATCGTGAAAAAAAGGGAGCTTATTTTAGAACTCTATAAAATCGTAAGTGGCATGGAGAAAATGATTAGGGAAGAAATGTTCGCTGTCTCATCTAAGAAAAGAACAAGAGGAAATAAATGAAACTAGCAAGAGCTGGCTTAAAGGAAACAAAAAGAACTACAGTTCAGTGCATAAACTCCTTGCTGCAGGAAGCTGAAGATAATAAAAGTTGACAGGGGCTTAAGGTATGATTGGAGAGTTTCAAAGAAAAGAAATCCTTGAAGCACACTTTTAAAACAAAAACAAAGCCCACACAAAACCCCAAACAATGAAGCAAAAAACCCCCACAACCTCCAAAGAAACCCCCAGCACTTCTGTCTTGGAAATTCACAAACTGTTGGAGACAGAGAGGATATCCTAGGCATATGTGCTAGATACTTGGCTGTGTTTGGAAATTCTTCTATACATCCAATCGGCTTGTTTTAGACGTGCTAGCTGGACTTGTTATGTCTTATACTCTTGCGGTCTACCAGCAGATTAGCAGGTAGAAGAAAGTTATTTTTCCATGTTTTATTTTAAAATAATACTTTGTGAAGTGTTTGTGTATATACACATATCTAAAGTTAGGTAAAAATACATCCATCACAACCGTTATTCAATGCAGTTCAGTTTAAAGTAGTATGCCAGGATAGGAAGCTGTTTTCCCAAATTCTGCACTTGTAGCAGTGATAAAACTCTTGCTACTCATATGAAAATATACAGAAATATGTTTTGGGCTTTATGAAATTTGGTTTAAGGCTTTACGATTTAATTTTATGTATATATCTTTTGGAGTAAAACCTATAAATTTGATGGTACATAGCAAATATATTTCAAGGAGTATTTGTTTTTTGAGAACACGAGTGGTTCCACCTTATTCCATTTGTATAATCCCTACTTTTAAGTAATGCCTGGTGGAAGAGTTTGTGTTCTTTTTATGTATGTATGTATTTATTTATTTGTTTTTCTGACTTGCTCTGGCCATGCACTTACATAGTTACTGGGAAAAAGAAAGCCTTGTCTTTCAGTTTCCCCCAGAAAAGTCATACAGGCATGTAGCAAGGAAACCCTAAAGACCTCATGGATGTTTTCTTAAGGGAGATGCTTAGAAAATCATTTTGGCAGTGCTGCAAATGTGCAGGTATGAGCAACACAGTTCATGACGTTGTTGAAAGCAGCCTGTTTGCAGAGCTCCAGTGCAAGGACTGTTTACCAGGTAGGCTGCCCAGCATATTGTTCAGAAGACAGTCTCCCAGTCACCTCCTAGCGATAATAAAAGAACATGAAGGCACTTTGTATTTTGACTGTGAAAAGCATAAGGATCCTGCATGATTTGTTGAAACAGTTTATCTAAATCATCACTGCAAATTTTAAAAAAGAACAATATTTCATTATATTTTAAGATGAAAATTTGTCAGTGGGTCCTGCTTTTACGTTTTAGTTATTTATAGATTCCCACTGAGTGTCTTGAGCTATGCACATAGAAATCGTCTTTGCTATAAAAAGGACCAACCAATTCTTTCCCAAGAGGCTTTTGCATGGTACAAAGAAAAAAAAAAAAGTTTTTGCTTGTAGTGCACGTCTGTGATATTGTGTAACTTAAATTTGTCCTGCTGCTTGACATTTACTTACCCAGAGTGTATCTCAGAGAATGGTTTGTCATTGTGTTGACTTTTTTTTTTTTTTAAATAAGCAAGAGTGTGTTAAATGCAAATAACTACATTAATGTGACATTTTTGCTGAAATGTACACACGTGAAGTCAGGAAATTCAGAATAATGATTCCCACAACTATCATAACTTGTCCCCTTTCTTATGTGAGGTGTACTACTTTCTGTTACCCTCCGCAAGCCCTTGCGCCTTGTTAAACACTGAACGTTGTTTCTCTGGTTGGACCTCTGCCTTTCTCATATACAGCTTTGGATTTTGCTAAGGTTGTAATTGTGTTATAATTTCCTCAGCAGTAGTTTAATGTCGGTGAAATAAATACAGTAAGAAACCAATACACTTCAGTCTGAAATCTGTCTCTTTCCTCAAAGATTATTTTAACCTGAATGGGGAAAGTGTCAGGGACTGAAATTGTGCAGGAGTCCTGGCTAAGGGAAGGCCAGTCATCAGACCTTCAGCACAAACCAAGCAGAATGAAGCAATTTTGGTTCTTTTACCCCCAGGGCATGTTTTGACTTGACGTAGTTCACCTTTATAGAATTATAAAAATATCTCTGCTATAGGTATTCTTCAGCTACACAATGTTAGGCTGTTCCTGCATATTCCAGTAATGGGTTTTCTGTTGGCACAGTGACATTATTTTCTTAGGTGAGATCAATTAATACAACACGCAAATACTCTAGAGTTAACTTAGTTGACTCTAAATGAACAGTTATGCTAGATTATCTATGTTGTAAGGAGGGTATGAATCTTTCCTTGAGAAAAGCTGTATCAGGGATCTTTTCAGCCAGATTTACTACAGAATCTTGGAAATAAACAACAGTTTGAGTCTATGCTTAGCTTGCTTGAGAGAGAACTGCAGGTTTGGGAAGATCAATATTGGCATATCCAAAACTTTTTTCTCAGAACAATGTGAACTCTTTGGAAATAGAGTATGATCCGCACAAAGTGAGTGACTGCAGGAACAGCAGCTTCTTTTGTTTGTGTTTAAGTGTAATATATGTTTTTACTTACTTGGCTAAAGTAAAACCAAAAATTCATTAAATGCAAGAAACATGTTGTATTTGCAGTCTTTGCGGCTTTGTTTGCTTTATTTCATAAATAAACATCCTGCTAATTGGCAAAGGACACAGTGTAGCTCTGTAATAAGAATGCCATTTTAAGGGCAGGCCCTATAGGATAAAAAAATCCTTCAGTGCTATTATTAACAAGTCTTTTAGCCAGTAGCAGAGGGCAGGATTGTCAGGCAGTCAGCAAGTGTCCGCAGGTGAATTGTTACAGTGGAAACCCACAAACCTGGCATCAATTGTATAGTTTAGCCCTACACCCTGCAGTGTTTAGGCTGGTCTTCCTCTTCAAGGTGGCATCTCCACAGGCTTCTCTGCAGGTCAACTGGCAAAGAAATGCTTTGATTTCCTACTTGAAACTAGGCATTCTTAATTCTGTTTTTGCCTCTCTCTCTCTTTTTTTTTTTTTTTTTTTTTTTTAAATTTCTTTAATT